>JZKD02S1693154.1:88570-108556 GCA_000966675.3 Picea glauca | reverse complement strand
CCAATACCGGAGGAGATTTTGAGAAATGTTTATGACTATATATTTCAGTTTGTAAGTCGGAGGGGCATGTAGCAGTAAATTGTATGTTATTGAAGATTCATATGAGTTGTTTCATCAGATTTGTCTTCTATGTTATATGTTATATTCTTCATCTTGTTTGAACGTATTGCTCATTTTAAGGATTAAAATTTGCCTTTGATTGATAGATTCTCGATGCAGTAGAGGATCTGTTGTAAGCTTGCCTATTTATCATTGTTTACTGTTCAAACACATCTAAGTTCTATTCTTCATCTTGTTTGAATGTATTTTTTATTTTAAGGATTAAAATTTTCCTTTGATTGACAGATTCTTGATGCAGTAGAGGATCTGTTGTAAGCTTGCCTATCTATCATTGTTTACTCTTCAGAAACATCGAAATTATCTTTTCATAGAGGATCTATGCTTAGTGAATATTCGTCTTTATGTTATTCTCGTATTATTCTCTTCATCATTATACAAATATTTTTTCTGATAGGGAGCTTAAATTCCTTCAATGAGAAGATTGTTTATGACTCCGTAACCCAATGGTCCATCACTGATCTGCATTTATATATGTTGTCTTTTCCTTTCTTCAAAGTCTTGTTGATCCACCTATTCAAACCATTTTAATCCATTTACATTTTGATGGGTACTAGACTTATCCTCTATTAGTCCGAGGGTGACTCTTAGTGCTAAAATTAATGGCACCGTTGTCAGGGATTGAATTGAAGATATCTTCCCTGGGAGAACGACAACGAAGAGATCCAGTTTTAGATGGTGAAATGAAGTTGGACACATTGTTCTAATTGCTCATGTTTCACCATGGCGACTCCATTTTTCAAAAATCTATTGGCGAATCCATTGGTTTTAAATGGACAAGATTTTATCTCAGAGGTATGCTTTCTACGATTTTTAAAAAATAGTTGGTTTCCCTAATCCAGAGCCTAGTAGCGATGAATGGGAAAGCGGTCTTCCTAAATTTCGAAGAGAAGAGTGGGAGGTACCAGCTGAACATTTGTTGGCTTTTCATGATTTTATTCATCAACTTCATATCGTGCATGAATATGTTCATATTAATCTTTTCAAGTATTCATTAGAAGGGATTTCTCATGATTGGTGTCAATCTCTTCCAATTGCAAGCATCAACTCTTTGATAGGTTTTCATGAAGCTTTCAATTCGTTTTGTAAAGAGTATTTTTCAGATGAATATATTTATGAAAATGTTGTGATGAGTTTTCTTTGCTTCATAAAGATGATACTAGTCATGAAAACCAGATTTGTGATGAAGCATTTATTGTGGAAGTAAACATTTTCCATGAAGATCAAGAGGTGTTGAATGATATTCATTATGATATAAATAACATAGAAACATCTGACATCATATCAAATGTATCCATTGTTTTAAATATTCATGAATACCAACATGTCTCTGTTGAATATTCTTATGTCGAAGAGAAAGTGTATACATCAGTAGAAGAAAGCTATGAAGTTGAGATAAATGATAAGTTAGTTAAAAAAACTAGGGAATATTCCTCTATGATTTTTCCTAGCTTTTCATAATTGAAGGTAGATTTTGTTTGTTTCTCTTATGGTGAAAGTGCAGAGGATATTTCTGTTCTTGAAACATGTCTTTAGCATCCCTGCTTATGATGAAGAAGTTGTTTCAAATATTGACCACGAACAACCAATTTTTGATGAATATCCCAGCGAAGATGATGAATAGCATAGTTTTTTCATAGCTTCTTTAGAACCTAGTAGCGTGGTTATTGTATATGATAATTATGAATCTGATCCTTGGGAGAGCCATGGAGGAGAAAAGGAAGAGCTAAATGTGTAGCTTATCTCATGTCCAACACTTATAAATGAGTAGATATCACCTAGGATTGGCAAGCTTGCATAAATCTTGTATCCACCTGTACACACTGAGAAAATAAAACACCATGTGAGCAATGATGAAATCAAGGAGGTAAAGTTTTACCAGTTTAGCATGCCTTATTATAAATTTTATGAACTTGTGGCGTTAAACATGGAGTTGAACTTTCCAAAAGCATTGTATCCTACAAAATTAATCATCTTATCATCATTTGGAGGTATTGTCAGTGTTCCAAAACATGTTTTCATCTTGTTGTCATACTTCCCTTACCTTTTATGGATCATTTGCAGTGAAAAGAAGATTTATGTTACCAAACAGTTTGGGTGGATATGGTGGAATTTTGTCTTCACCTGAGCATTGTAAAGGTCTATTAGAGTAGGGTCTTGTATATAAATAAGCACGTGTGCAAGATTTTCAGTTTTCAATTTTCTTTTAGTATTTGAATAAGTGACCCCATAGCCCTAGGATAAGACACTGAAGATGCTTGTTATTGGTAGCTCACAGGGAGCATGCCATCCCCTGTGGAGCTAATTGTTAGCACATAAAGTTGTCATGGGTCATATGTAGTTATTGCTAAAACCTAGGTCTACACCTATGTCGAGTCTCTCTCTTTTCTACATACCTTCCTATAAGTTTTTCCTCTTCTATTTGATAAAGTCAGGCCATTCAAGTATGTTGTATGTGCAAGGGAGAACTATGAGAAAAATGCATCATTCAGAGCAGTCAATTTCGGGCATGAAATACAAGAAAACAAGCGGGTTCAATTTTCAATGGTGGAGATCCCATGTGCAATTAATATTAGCGGCTCTCATGCATCCAGAGTTTCAAATTTGTGCAAGGATTAATGACCAAACAGAAGCCCCAAAGTGCCAAAGTCCCGAAGTAATGAGAGGTCACCACGTCAATCGAGAGAAAGTCACTTCGGGAGATTTCCATCCAAACATCTTGAAGTGCCGAAGTCCCTAAGTAATGAGAGACTGCCACGTCAACCGAGAGAAAGTCACTTCGGGAGATATTCATGCCTGTTTCCAAAGGCTCACGAAGCCCAAATTCCTGAAGTAACGAGAGGTTTCCATGTTAACCGAGAGAAATTCACTTCGGGAGATTTCCATCCAAACATATTGAAGTCCCAAAGTGATGAAGTCTCAAAGTGCCGAAGTAATGAGAGATTTCCACGTCAACTGGGAGAAAGTCACTTTGGGAGATATCCATGCCCACATTCAAAATATCTTGAAGCTCAAAGCACTGAAGTAACGAGAGGATTCCATGCCAAACGGGAGAAATTCACTTTGGGATATTTCCATCCAAACATCCCAAAGTCCCAAAGACTCGAACTCCTGAAGTGATGCCAGGATGACACGTCACTTCAAGCCCTACCACTCCACAAGTGTTTTTCAATTCAACGCATGGAGCTCATCCATTAGTAGTTGTGACAACACCATGACGTCAGGCCACCACGTCAGATTCGGGAGATTGTCCTTTGGGAGATATTCTTTCTCAACATTCAAATATCCCAAACACCAAAATTGGCTCCATCTCTAAACATGGTTAAAATGATTCTGGAGTTGGCAGACGGATAAATTTTAGTGGGGGCGCTAAAATAGAAAGGTTACCTAGATCGCGGATTGTGACAAGATCGACAACCACACTTCATTGCGGGGACAGAACATGCTCAAATGTTAAAATTCTAGAGCGGTCCCACAATCGAAACCATGGTATAGTGGAAGAGGTACGTAGCAGTTGGTGGTGGATTGTGGGGTTCGAAGTGGTGTGGACCCAAACCGCCCTTGAAAACTTCCGCAATCACGTGCTAATGTAGGGTCCAATTCGAGAGCAGTGCATGGAAACAAACTGGGCGTTAGGCCTCGTCCTGATCCCAAGGAGAAACATTTAATGAAATAAGGATTGGTGGTTGAACAATCGACTACACCCTTAAATGGGAGCATGGAGGATCTGGTTGAGGAGACTGAAAATTGTCAGCCCGAAGTACCACAGAGGGATGTTTTTCCTACAAACTCATATTGACTAGAGTTTCCTTCTGGCAGAAGGAACGAGACAGACAAGAGAAGACAAATGACACTGGAGAAGAGGTACTCAAGAAGAAAGACTGGTCATTCATTTTTGTCTTATGTTTTGATTATAAATACATCTGATGAATGATATAATGAAAGCGGGGGGTTCGACCCAAGACTGGCGGAGGTTTTGAGAAATGCTTATGACTATATATTTAAGTTTGTAAGATGAAGGGGCATGTAGTTGTAAATTGTATGTTATTGAAGATTCATATGAGTTGTTTCATCAGATTTGTCTTTTATGTTCTCTGTTCTATTCTTCATCTTGTTTGAACGTATTTCTAATTTTAAGGATTAAAATTTTCCTTTGATTGATAGATTCTCAATGCAGTAGAGGATCTATTGTAAGATTTCCTATTTATCATTGTTTATTGTTCAAACACATTTAAGTCCTATTCTTCATCTTGTTTGAATGTATTGTTGATTTTAAGGATTAAAATTTGCCTTTGATCGATAGATTCTCAATGCAGTAGAGGATCTATTGTAAGCTTCCCTATCTATCATTGTTTACTATTCAGACACATCTAAATTATCTTTATAGAGAGGATCTTTGCTTAGTGAATATTCGTCTTTATGTTATTCTCTTATTCTTATCTTCATCATTATACAAATATTTTGTCTGATAGGGAGCTTAAATGCCTTCAATGAGAAGATTGTTTATGAATCCATAGCTCAATGGTCCATTATTGATCTGCAGTGATATATGTTGTCTTTTCCTTTCTTCAAAGTCTTTCTGATCCACCTATTCAAACCATTTTAATCCATTTACATTTTGATGGGTATTGGGCTTATACTCTAGTAGTCCTAGGGTGACTCTCAGTGCTAACAAACAATTTGAATTTCTTGAATTCTTCAGGGTCAAGACTCTTGGAATGTTTCCTCTTCTTTCCTCTTGTCTGAGAATGGGAACTAGTTTTACCACTAGAATATTCCTTGGAGTTGTCAATGTCCTCACCAGAGGAATCTTCCATTGAATGTCTCTTGGCTCCATGTTGGAACTTATTTGAGGTGTTCCTTCTGGTGTGGCCAATTTGAGGACCATGCTTCTGTAGCTCAGGTGGACTTGGAGTTTTCTTGGTATGATGCTTGTCCACATGACTGGTAGCAAGACCATGTTGGAGTTGCCTTTGTATATATGATAAGATTTGTAGTAGGACTGCATTAATTTAAGTCTACTTTTCCTGCTCTTTGATCAACCTTTCATTGTCATCCTTATAACTCTATAATTCCTACGTAAGGCTTCTTACAGTTTCGACCAAATTTGGAGGGGTTTCTACCACCCTCCTTTCATCAGATTCTTCCTCTCTATTGTGGGATCTCTCTCCCAATTCCTTATATGTCACCATCCTTTAAGTTGTAGTTTTTCTATTGTTCACTGACTGCTTGAGTGCAGATAAAACATTTTATGTTAGTTACTAATCTACCCATTTCATGAACAACAAATATCATTGCAAGGTGAAGTCAATTCTTTATTTGGAGACATTAGAAACCTATAGGGTAGACTTCTAAAACATCTATCAATAGTAGAAGGGGGTGAGGTAGGGTATTACCCCACAATTTCTCTAATAATATTTTTATGTGACTCGTGCATGAGCCCAAGAAGGCCAAGTGTTGTTTCCATGATTTGATACCAATTTGTAACACACCCAACCCCTAAATATCCTTTCCAGGGGTGGGGAATCAAATTTTCTTTTTCTATGGTTCATTTTCAGTCCTTTACTTAAACAAAAATCCTCTAATCAACTTCTCGAAAGCTTGCATATATCACTATGCACTTAAGCCAACTAGCAGGGTATTCCTCATGACCTCGAGCTCAAAACTAGGAGCTAAGAGCCTAGGTTAGTACAAGTTTCAACACTTTGAAAGTTTTTGGGCTTCGGGAGTTCCAAAAGTGTTGTGAGATTCTCAGATCATCAAACTGTGGAGGAGATCAATGGTCCATGTCCTCCACTGAGATTCTACAATTAAGGAGGGGCTTCGACAATCTATGCGTAAACACCTTTTTCCAAATCCCTGAAGTCATGACGTGTTGTCACATGGCCTTATCCATTCAGTGATTGACGCTCGACGATCGACGATCTCTGTTGAACATTCCTTTTTTATCACATTATGCCCAAACTCTCGAACTCCTGATATATTACCACATGGCATTGGCCCTTCGATGATCAACATTCAAAATTTGGTGTTGCCCATTCCTAAGTTATAACATGCTCCAAAATCCCTGAACTCCCGAAGTTACCCAAACTCCCGGAGTCTTGCATATGTCACCAGCCTCTTTGGCCAGGCGGGCACAAACCATGAACTGACAAGAGATTAGGGTCAAGGGGTGACACGTGTACTTGATAGGGGGTGACACATTTCATTCTCTAATAGGAACAATGGGTATGTGAATTGTCCAAAACTTGGTGACATGTGTCACCTTGCGGGTCCACGTCACCCAGGATGATGTCAACGAACCATTTCAACCTCCATCCTATGGTTGATGAGTATCCATGTGGATCCATAGATCTATGGTTCTCATCACTTCGCGGCTTCGGGCTTCGGTGCTTGAAGAATCCTCTTGATGCAATTCCCCCAAAGAGATAAATCCCCAGAATCTCGAATCTTGCACCACATGTCCTCTTTGATCAACGGTCGAGATTTACTACGACATTCACAACTTCGGTGAGTTCATACTTCGTAAGATCTTGGCCAATTTTCTCTGGAGTACAAAATCTCTGGACTACAGTATCTCTTGCCACGTACCCCCTCATCCAATGATCCTAGTTCAATGGTCAACACTTGACAGGAAATGAGTAGGGGCCACGTGTCGTTCCACGACGCATTCTCGGTTAGTCTAGTGGTCAAAGGTGGGTCCCTTAGATCGATGGCTCAGAAAGATCTCAAAGGATCTGAGGATCGATGGTCCAAGTTACTTCAAAAGTTTCAAATTTGGGAGTTCGGTGAGTGTGTCTCCCGCCTTTCCCTCCAGACCACGTCGGATCTGTCGCCATGTGCACCTAGCATCTACGACCAGGATTTAATCTGGCTCACAGAGATTCGAGGGAATTCCGCACATTTCTACATTGTCGAATTCTGAGACTCTCAGATGATCGTTGATCTATGGACATGTGTCCCTTCCTTTTCAACAGTCCAGATTTACTCCTCCACTCCGACCTTCGGGAGTTTCGACGCTAGACTACTCATTTTCTCCTGAAGTAGAACTTCACCAAATGCGTAATTCCACCCTTCCTATATTCAATCTAATGAATGAGAGCCATTCATACTAGATCCCTAGATCGATGGTTCTCATCAATTTGTGACTTTGGCCTTTGGCTACTTTCAAGGATTATGGAATCACAAGTCCTGAAGTCTTGAGATGGCTAGCTCTTTCGGGCTAGCACAAGGTTCCTAGGCCCTGGTCACATGGATACTTTGTAGATTTTAGGGTCTAGATGCTAATCCTTTAGTAGAAAAATGGTTTAAGGACCTGGGAATGAGCCCTTGGTCAAATGAATGAATAATCTAAAGTAAAAACGCCCTTCTCCCACCGGATCTTCAACTTTGACATTCCTGCTAAGGTAAACTTCAAGGGATTGGCAAGATGTAGACATTTAAGTCGATCCTACCCCAATCCTCTTGGGGATTCCCATTCCCTAACGATCTAGGAAAAAAACCGAGATAGATTGAAAGACCATATAACAATGTACAAATATCACATAGCTTTTCTAATAATTGTTCATATACTGAAAGACTAAATCATAAACATAGACATTTCATCCTCACATTCAATATAATACACAGAGTATGAAAATACTTATCAGAACTGGAAAATGTGAAGAAAATCTTGAAAGGGGTGCCCATTTCCTCCCAACCATAGGCACAACTACTCCTACTAGATTTATCACTGGCCACCCCCGAGCTAGACCATGATTCTTTGAGAGATATTATTTCTCTTTGCTCCACAACAGTCAGGGATGAAGGTTACTCTCCTTCTCCCACATGAACTTGGCAACTGGTTTTCTCTGCTTCAATCAAGGAGCTATACACGAATACCTCCTCAGTTAGTTGTCAGCCTCGTTTATCAGCTTGTATCCAAACCCTGCATGTGGCTTCTTTAAGCCAAAATGAGCTTACTGCTCAACAATTATTTTCAACTTCAGAGTCGAAGTATCCTTTCTGCTCTTTTTCGGGAGAGTGTTTTTCTCTTTTCTGTTATCTTGCAGATCCCCCTCTTCTCCCCCTCAAATTACCTCCTTTATTTCTTTCCTCAGCGAGGTTGCGTGGGTATAAATACCCAATCTTGGTCAAGCCTGGAATCATTACAAATGGGTACCTTTCCCCATCTCCTCATTAACTCTTGAGGATGGCCTTCCAACTACCAGCTTGACTGGTAATTCATTTCTGGGTCAGAGAACTGTTGAGAAATGAAACCTAGTAGGTATTGGTCTGGTGAGGGTAATCTCACCCATTCTTGGTTTCCCCTCACCATCTCTCTCATATCATCCATGGTCTATCTTGGAAACTTCCCCCTTTTAGCAGTTGTACAACACATATTCAAATTCTATTAATAACAAAAATTCATACATTAACCCTTTTATACAAGGGTTCATCAAATCAAGCATTCACACATATTTAGTCCGCCATAGTCTCTTGGCCAATTATAGTTATATTTACAAACAGTGGGAAACATGGGTATTACAATGGTCTATCTTAATGACACACCACTCACTAGTGCATTTGGGTCATTTTTTGACAGCGTGTTTGTGGAAATTACCACTTTATATTTTCGGGAGAACGACAAACATCAGACCCCCTCAAACATCATTTCACATGACGTCGTTATACCAACATCACAGATATATTCACTTGTGCGACGAGTCTAGAGGACACATGTCATCTCTACTTCCGTTGTCCAATCCCACTATGGACGTCATAACCGCAACGTCAAAACGTCTCACCTGTGATGCCACTGGGGACATCGTAAGACCGACGAGAGGCCTATATCTTTGAAATTTATGATGTCACAAAATAGATGTCCATTGTGTCGGACATGCGACATCACAGACCCACAGTGGACGTCACAAGACCTATGGGGTGCTATGTATCTCTGACGTTTATGCTATATCAATGACGAGAGGGACATTTCACATGATGTCGGAAGAGGAACGTCAGATGAATGATGAGGGGTCTATATCTTTGATGTTCATGCTATATCAATGACAATAGGGACATCGGAAGACCAATGACCTATTGGTATTTAAAAAAAAAACATTTCCTATTGTTTTGTACACACATTGTTAGTTTGTGGATAGTTTGTGTGCCAAGAAGCTTTATCTGTCATATATATATATATATAATGTACATTGTTGTTTCTTCTCTCAAAGACTTAGTTATGTATCTTCAGATATTGCATATAAGGTATGTAATCTGTGCACAATGATTGTGGCAACAATGTACATTTAAAAAAAATAAAGTTTTTGTCAATAAAAGACACCATTAAAATTAGAGCAAGTTCATATGAATCACCTGAGATCTCATCTTGTTTTTTTGTGTTTTCCATGTTTTTCTTTCTCTTTTGTATGCCAACATTCAAACTTCTCATGGTTTTTCAGACTGTGATCTAGCGCCGAGTTGAAGCTCTTGTTGAAAGGATACCCTAGGGAGCTCCTATAAAAGAAAATTTAATTAAAAATTGGGTGATCAAAGTCATGGCGACTTTGATGGCCCACAGATGCAACAAATTAAATGTAAATTGCTTTGTTTGAGGTGTCTTCCCAAATGTTTCTGTGGGTAGTTAAAAAAGGAAAAAAACCTTCCCACATTCCAAAAATGGTCCTTAAAGCACGATATGGGCATGCAACTATGCTAATCTTGCAACAAGCTTTGGTGTGTAAGTTTCAAGGTTAATAAGTTAGCATCCTCCCTTACTCCAGAACTAGGATTACTTGATGGCCTTACCTATTTTAAGGTGGTTCCTTGGGTTTTGTGGTTACTTTACTTGTAGTTTGATGATGCATGTGAACTATGCACAGTGTGGGTGGACCATCCCATTGATGTTGGCAATTCTAACACAACAATAATTTTTCATATGAATCACCTGAGGTCTCATCTTGTTTTTTTATGTTTTCTATGTTTTTCTTTCTCTATTGTATGCCAACATTCAAACTTCTCATAGTATGTTAGACTATGATCTAGTGTTGAGTTGAAGTTCTTGTTGAAAGGATACCCCAATGAGCTCCTGTAAAAGAAAATTGCATAAAAAACTAGGTGAAAGTCCTGGCGACCTTGATGGCCCACAGATGCAACAAATTAAATGTAAATTGCTTTGTTTGAGGTGTTTTCCTAAATGTTTCCATGGGCAGTGAAAAAAGGAAAAAAACCTTCCCACATTCCAAAAAAGGTCCTTAAAGCACAATATGGGCATGCCATTGTTCTAATCTTGCAACAAGCTTTGGTGTGTAAGTTTCAAGGTTAATAAGTTAGCATCCTCCTTTACTCCAGAACTAGGATTACTTGATGGCCTTAACTGTTTTAAGGTGGATTCCTTGGGTTTTGTGGTTACTTTACTTGTAGGTTGATGATGCATGTGTACTATGCGCAGTGTGGGTGGACCATCCCATTGATGTTGGCAATGGAAACATAACAATAATTGTTCCAAAGTAACTTGTTTCTTGCTCTGCTATGCTCTTCTCTAACTGATTTATTTGTTGGAATCAATGGTTTGAGGTATTGGGCTACAAGAATAGTTAGTTGATGGAGATTTTTGTTGTTTTTTATTATCTTAGTGAGGAAGACCTTCTCATAGGTATGTAGGAACTCAAGAGTAATGTCAAGGTATTAGGAGATCTGAATTCCACATTCCTTGCTTTGATGCCAAACAAGGATAACACTATAATTTTATGAGTTTATGATTATATGATTGTGTAATTGTGTGTATAAAATTATTTCTAAGAGTATGGTAGTGAGATTTAAGAAAATATTCTTACAAAAGTAGTTTGGTTTTTAGTTGGTAAATGGATTTTGACACCATAAGGATAGCTCATGAGGGTCTTCATTAAGTAAGGACTAAGAAATATCCTTCTATGGTCGCGAAATTGGAATTATCCAAAGCATATGATAGAATCAGATGGATTTATCTTGGACTAATACTTTTACATTTTGGTTTTAGCCTCCTAGTGGTAAAAAATGTGTCCTTTGTTGTGTTTATTAATGGCTCAGCCTCAACATTTTTTAGGCCATCAAGAGGGTTGAGATAGGGATGCCCCTTATCCCTATTTCTCTTTTTGGTAATGTTGAAGGTTTTAGGAGAGTTGTAATGGAAGCAAAGACGGTAACAATAGTCTTAAGATTCATAATTGGTATGGATTTGTTGTTAGCCCATCCATTATTTGTTGATGATTTCTTGTTGTTCTCTAATGGGAGTGTCAGGGAAGTTAGAAAGGTACATAAAATATTGGATACTTATGGAACAACAACATGCATGGAATTTAATGTGCTAAAATATTCAATATTTTTTATAGGTCTGGAGCAAGAGGTAGAACAAAGGTTGATAAGGATATTTCCTTTAAACTTTTAAATTTTCAATATGGCTTTAAATATTTGGGTTTTCTATTAAGTCAAAATGGATACATGAAGAGAGGTTGGGGATTGTTATTAGAGAATATCAAAGCTAGAATAAATAATTGGTGCAATAGATGATTGCCTATAAGGGGGAGGTTGAACTTAGTATAGTATGTTCTAAAGACCATTCTTGTGCTTGGCACTCCTTGGCCTATATCCCAAAAGGTATCTTAGAAAAAATCAGAAATGTATGTTTTAAATTCCTTTGGTCAAGAAGAGAGGAGAATGAGGGAATCCCATAGGTAAAATGGAATATTATACCAAGACCAAAGGAGGAAGGTGGATGGGGTCCGAAGAACATTCACCTTCTTAGAATTTCTTTGGAAAACAATATCTTATGGAGGGTTCTTAATTAATAAGGTTTGTGGAGGACAATTATAGAACAAAAGTACATAAGTTCCAAAACCATCATGGAATATATCAGGAACCTAAGGAAAAATATAAAAATTACCTCAATCCAATGGAATGCTCTAGTCTAGGCATTTCTCATGATTGGTAATCATTTGGACTATAAAGTGATAAATGATGAGAAGGTTGAACTGGTGTTGACTATATCCTGGATTGAGGAGAAAAAATAATACTATGAGATGAAATGATTAGAATTATTTGGGATAGAGGAATTTATACACTCAATAACGTGGGCTATCCTCGTTCTAAAAATATTTGTCAGTAAGGATGGAAGAGTGCATAGCTACTAGGATTTGAAGGAGATTAGGCAGTTCTATGGAATGCTTATACATAAAGCCTTAGGAGGGGGCATATCAAGTGGAAGGATGATTTCAAAACCCTTTCATGGGAAAATAACAAAGTTAGGGGTGAATATACATCTCACATTGGATATAAAACTATGATTGATACAAATCTTCAAGAGCCTATTTGGTGGTGGAAGAAAATTTGGAAATTAAAAGGTCCAAAAATATTTGAATATTTATTTGGATATATTTTAAAAATAAGGCATTGACATGGGAAGTCTTGTAGAGGATGTGTAGATAGGATCCATGGATATGTATCATATGTAAATTGGAGGAAAAATATATTTCTCACTTAATAATAAAATATCATTTTTCTTAGTAGATCTATAAAGAATTAGAACATATCATTGATAAATTCAATATATGCAATGGTGAGATAGTAGAGGAATGTTTGAAGCAGTGATTTAGTAAAAATAAATTGAAAGAGATCGTATCTTTACCATGCCTAATTATTTGAGGAATATGGATAGCTAGAAATTCTAAAATATTTGAAGTCAAATGTATTCCCTCTTTTCAATTTGTATCACAAGTTAGGGCTATGGTATCCAATATTAGGATGCCTATCAAGGACAATGTTCCTTGCTAAGTGCAAACACTAAAAATTGATAAGTATTATCCTTCAATCTTTTTTGATGGAGCTAGGTAGGCTCCACATAAGTTTAGCGGTGTTGGAGGAGTTTAGTTTCTTTCTAATTGTCATCATGTGAATTCCAAAGTAGGCCCTAGACTTGGGTCCAATAACTAAAATAAATTCAAGGTCTGAGATTATTGCTAAAGTTTGCATTGGATAGGAGTGTTAAAAATATTTAGATTTATGGGGATTCCTCCCTACTCATCAACTATCAAAGGATGCACAACAGATGGTGGTGGGATCCATGGCTATGGAGTAATTGAGAGGAGTCTATGTCTCTACTTTGATATCTATTTGATTGTCATGACTTGCTTGTTTCTCCTTATTTTTGTAGGTAATGGGTCTTCATTTTTTTAATATTAGATGATAGAACTTTCTTTCTAATAGTAGTAAGACATATTTTTGTGATGACTATTAGAGGATTTTTGAAGTAGCCATGTGATTGAAAGATGGAATTGTAAATGAATTGTGAATTGATATGTGTGTTGATATTTATCATTAGTTTTTTTTTTGGGGGGGGGGGATAATTTGGGGATGAAGGGATCGAGGGTTAATAGACCCTTCTTTTTAATTACTAAGTGTTAATGCACCTAAGCAATGCAATTTTCATTTTCACTCTAAATATAAATTGCATTTTTTTTCTTGAAAAAAAATATGGGTAATGAGAAATAATGTCTGTGTAACATCTTTCTCTTGTGCACACTTGATTGGACGTATTCTTTGAGGAAACTTGCATGCAAGTGATCTGGTTCCTTATATGATTGACTGTTTCGCTTATGGATTATGATGATGTTGTGGATATGATGATATGCTATTTGATTATATTTGTATCAACAGGTTATATTGATTGGTTTCTCCTGAGTGTGCAGGACTCTGGACTGATTAAGGATGTTGATGGAAACAATGGACCTCCTTGGAATCCAGATCGAGTCAAGGAGTGGATTGTTTATGGTTTGAGTGTTTTTATTTTATTTCATATGTGACATATGAATGGTAAATTATGATGTTGATTTTGGATCACTAACATGTTTCGTTGATGGATGCAGGATGATGATAGCATGCTAATTAGACTCACATTTGGAGTAAAGGGTCATACACGAAAACTAGAGATATTGAGGGAGAGTTGTGGAAAAAACCCTACCACAACCTACTAGCACTCCCGTCATGGCTCAAACTGTAGGTTAATGATTACCTAGTTTGAGAGATCCATGATGTCGTGAGGGAAAACCAAGATAGTCGCTCACGAAGATTATAAGGGGCGCACAATAAGGCAGGGTCCTTATTCCTTAGAGGCCCTTATTCTCCCACAAGGTCATATAATGAAGTATTGACTCCAAGGGCTTGACGTCTACCAAAATCAGTTAAAAGGCGAGTGGCAACCTTGGAGCACATAGTGCGTCTTGGAGGGCACGTCGCATAAATGAAACATGAATGAAGGCGAGTGGCACCCTTGGAGCACGTAGTGCGTATTGAAGGGAACGTCACATAAATGAAACATGAATGAAGGTGAGTGGCACCCTTGGAGAACGTAGTGAGTATTGAAGGGCATGTCGCGGGTTTTAACACTAGTGAGTCAATGAACCTAGGTACCTAGAAAACAATATGTCATTTTGACTTGGTCAGACTTCAAACAAATGTTATATGAGTAAAGTTTAAATTATAAAATTTCCTTTAAAAACATTTTTGTTGAGCCTAGTTGAAATTAAAGCCTAGGTCTAAGTATGACATGAGAGATAAAAATTAATTAAGAAAATAATAAAGGGGGGTTGAAGAAATGGGGGTAAAAATAAAATTTTAAAAAAATTAATGGAGGATTAAATTACTTAAAAGATTACTTATTGGGTATGTGCAAAACTTTATAATTTAGGACTTAGACCAAAAAGGGGAAACTTAAATACAAAAGGAATGTGGAACATAGAAGGGAATCTAGACTAGAGAACTTTCCAATTGAACTCAACTAATCTTTAAGAAAGTCGTCATTCATTAAGGGGATGTGAGGGAATAAAGGGACATCGAGGAGCATTTCTAGGAATGCTTTTAGGTAGGTGAAGGAAATTGGAAAATTAAATTAATTAATTAAATGAATTTTTGGTGCAACTAAGGGATCGGGTGACAAGTGTATGGGGGAGAATTTTCCTAATTAATTTTTAATAAAAAGAATTTAATGTGTGTTTTGGTAACAAGTCACTAAGAAAACTATATAAAAGAAATGGTGGAGGAGGAGAATGGATCACTTCTGGTAGGCATAAGGTTATGCTGCCGATATTTTTCCTGACTGATGTTTTTCTTGTGGGAGTTGGGATGCCTAGCTTGATTAGAGAGTGGTAGCTTGACCTTGCGAGGTGAGTTGGGAGATAGCTTTATCGGCGCCAACGAATGTCCCATAAGTGCATAGCTTCATGGGTTTAGCAGGATATTATCGATGGTTCGTCAAGGGTTTTTCCAAGATATCAAATCCGATTACGCAATTGCAGAAGAAAAACAAGAAGTTTGTATGGAATGAGAAATGCACGGGATCATTTTAAAGGCTCAAGTAGATGTTGATGACAACATCGATACTAAAGGTCGCTTATATGGATGGGGACTTCTTGGTATGCACTGACGCATCCAAGAAATGCTTGGGTGGAGTCTTGATGAAAGGTAGTCAAGTGATCGCTTACATCTCAAGAAAGTTAAGAAAGCATGAGGAGAACTACATGACAAACGATTTGGAGTTGTTAGCCATTGAGTATGCCCTAAGAGTGTGGATAAAATACCTTATTGGACAAAACTTCGAACTAAAAATGGACCAATGTGGTTTACATCAAATTTTTACACAAAGCGACTTGAACACACGATAAAGGCGTTGGTTGGAACTGCTTAGCAACTACGATTTTGAGATTTCCTACTTAAAAGGAACAATGAACAGAGTGGCAGACGCTTTGAATCAGAGACCATGCATATTTTCAGTAATACCTCTTCAAACGAATCTACGTGAAAAGATTCTAACTACAACACATCGTTGACTAGTATAAAGAGGGTAAGAAGTGTCTCATTCAAGACACCATGTTGGTACCAAAATTGAGGGATATACTGTGGACAACGACGAATCTTTGATATATAATAATTGGATTTACTTACAACCCAACGATGAATTGAGAATTCTTGATCTTATGCGAATCTTATAGAGCAATGTACATGGCTCATCTAGGATTCATGAATATGAGGATCGACCTTAATCCCTTGTTCTTCTTGAAGGGATAAAGGAGGACATCGTCAACTGCATGGTGAGATATCTAGAAGGTCGGCAGGTGAAGGCTAAACATAGACATCCGACAGGATTTCTATGACCACACACTATTCTGGAATCGACATGGGAGGTCATTTTGATGGACTTCACTGTTGAATTGTCACTGACGACAAGGAGGCTCGACCTGACTGTCATGAAATTTGACACTTTGACAAAGAGTTCACATGTTGTCCCTTTGTGTACAATGCATCAGGTGCCAAGTATAGCTAGAGTTTATATCAATAATATTTTGAGACTGCCAAATGTACCAAAGGAATCATATCCAATAAGGGATTCAGTGTTTGCAAGATGATTTTGGACGAGTTTCCCAAGAGGCCTTGGGAACACCACTAAACTTTAGTACAACAAGTCCTTGAGATAGACATGTTTACTGAAGGAATGAACCAATTTGGAAAGTTTGTGTTGCATATGTGTGTGTTGGACCAACAGAAACATTGGGAATAGTTATGTTCGCTGGCCAAGTTTGCGTGCAAAAACAACCATGAAAGCACCATTAAGATGGCGCCATTTGAGTTTCTTTATGGGAGACTGTGTCAAACACCTTTGTGTTGGGATCAAATAGAGGATGGGAACCTGGTAGGACTAGAAGCAATCCAAGAATTGAAGGAACAATTACAAACGATACGAAAAGGGATGGAAGAAGTGCAGGATCGACAGAAGGGTTTTCCAATGTGCATCGTGTCAACCATAATTATGAAGGGCCTAATGGATAACCATGCCTCATTCTTTGAGGTGTTGCATTATTTTTATCTTGTATCTGTGTGTGACTTTAGGTCAGTGATCCTACGCATTATATTGACTGAGTTCTTGGTGGATATTGGGAGAGGGTGCGCTCACGACGGAGCCAATCCAATTTCTAGACCGTCGCATTTGACAGCTACAACGTCGAACTATCGATCAGGTCAAGGTCCATTAGGGAAATTATAGTCCACACTCAACTACCTGGGAAGACACATATGATATGTGTCCACAGTTTCCATGTTTGTTTGATGGCTAGACCCTTAGATATTGTTAGATACTCTATTTATTCACTTGTATACTGTGAAACTTCGGGACAAAGTTTAAAACAAGAGGGGGTGTATGTAACATCCTGCTCTTGTGCACACCTGATTGGACTTATTCTTATAGGACACTTGCATGCAAGTGATCCGGTTCCTTATATGATTGACTATTTCTCCTATGGATTATGGTGATTTTGTGGATATGATGATATGTTATTTGATTATATTTGTATCGACATGTGCTATTGAATGGTTTATCCTGAGTGTACAGGAATCTAGACTGATTGGGGATGCTGATGGAATCGATGGACCTCCTTGTACTCCGGATCAAGTCAGGGTGTTGATTGTTTATGGTTTGAGACTTTTTGTTGTTGCATATGTGACATATGACTGGTAAATTATGATGTTGATTTTTGATCGTTGACATGTTTTGTTGATGGATGCTAAATGACGATAGATTGCTAATCAGACTCACGTTTGGAGTAAAGGGGTCATGCACGACAACCATAGATATTGAGGGAGAGGTGTGGCAGCAACCCTGCCACAACCTACTAGCACTCTTTTCATGGCGTGAACTGTAGGTTAACAATTACCTAGTTCGATAGATCCACGATGTTGTGAAGACAGAGTGAGACAGTTGCTCATGAATATTCTAAGGGCCACACAATAAGACAGGGTCATTTTTCTTTAGAGGTATTTATTCTCCCACAAAGTCACCTAATAGAGTATTGAATCCAATGGCTTGACATCCACCAAAATCAATCAAAAGGCGAGTGGCACCCTTGGAGCACGTAGTGAGCTTTGAAGGGCACATCGCATAAATGAAACATGAATGAAGGCGAGTGGCACCCTTGGAGCACGTAGTGCGTCCTGAAGGAAACGTCACGGGTTTTAACACTGGTGAGTCAATGAACCTAGGTACCTAGAAAACAATATGTCATTTTGACTTGGTCAACTTTAAAACAAATCTTGTATGAGTAAAGTTTAAATTATAAAATTTCCCTTAAAAACATTTTTTCTTAGCCTAGTTGAATTTAAATCCTAGGTCTAAGTAGGACATGAGAACTAAAAATTAATTAAGCAAGTAATAAAGGGGGGATGTAGAAAATGGGGGTAAAAATAAAATTTAAAAAAAATTAATGGAGGATTAAATTATTTAAAAGATTAATTGTTGGCTATGTGAAAAACTTACTAATTTAGAACTTAGACCAAAAAGGGAAACTTAAATACAAAAGGAATGTGGAACATAAAAGGGAATCTAGTCTAGAGAACTTTCCAATTTTGAACTCAACTAAGCTTTAAGAAAGGCATTAGTCATTAAGGGAATGTGAGGGAATAAAGGGACATCGAGGAGTGTTTATAGGAACGCTTTTAGGTGGGTGAAGGAAATTGGAAAATTAAATTAATTAATTAATTGAATGTTTGGTGCAACTAAGGGATTGAGTGACAAGTATATGGGGGAGAATTTTCCTAATTAATTTTAATAAAAAGAATTTAATGTGCATTTTGGAAACAGGTCACTAAGAAAACCCTATAAAATAAATGGCAAAGGAGGAGAATGGAACACATCTGGTAGGCATAAGGTTACATTGCCGATATTTTTCATGACTGATTTTTTTCTTGTGGGAAATGTGATGCCCAACTCGATTAGAGAGTGGTAGCTCGACCTTGCGAGGTGAGTTGGGAGCTAGATTTCTCTAGTTTGTGTGTGTGGCCCCTTTGTGGCTCAGGGGGCTCAAGGGGAAGAAGAGTACCCTAGCGTTGGCTGGGAGGTACCAGTGAGGTCTCAGCAGTTATCGAGCAAGAGATGGAAGGAGCACGAGTGAGAGACATACACTTCGGGTTCTGCACCTTCGGTTACAGTACGCGTGTTAAGTTTTGCATTGGAAGTAGTTTTAAAAAATATGTGAATTTATATGTTGATAAAAATTATAATGGCTCCCTGAAGTTGGATGCGTGTGCACTTTTTTTGTGTGGATTTGATAACTAAGAAGTTGTGGTTAATTTAAAAGTTTGTGCATTTTTCTTCACTGTCATTGTTTCCTACTTACTCTCTGTGCTTGGGTGTATACTTCTTGCTCGCTCGGCTTGTGAACTCATTTATGTCTTTGCACCTTCTTGTTTCGCTAGTAATTAATTTGTGATTGGATGCATTTTGCTCATTGCATTTTTCTTATTTCCGAGTTTTTGTTCTCTTATTGAACTTCCGATAGAAAAAGAATGTGTGTTGTCTTGAGTGTGAGAGAGTAATGGGATTTCTTTCTGGCATTTTACCTCACTTTCAATTAGGTTTTAGGTGAATTTGTTTTTAGTAGTTTCTAGTTGTGATTTATCTGATCCAAAGTGTCTGAACAACAAATCCTTTAAAACCGATATAGTAGAAGCATCTACAAATGTTTCTTTTCCATGGAAAATGCACCCAAACAACTCTATGTTGCTTCCAACAAAAAATCAAGAGTATATGCCTTAGATTACAAAACTGATATCAAAAGAGTGGATTCACTACAACAATTATTGGGAAAATTGAGAATCTAGGTTTCAGTTTGAAATTCCTCAAGCAAGAGGTTTTAGCTTGAAATTCCTTAAGAATGATGTTTAAGATGTGGATATCTTAAACATGAAGAGAAAGGGTAGAAATGTTTCATTTGGAGATGACTCATCTGCCAAAATACTTGGAGAAGGTGTAGTAGAGCTTGGAAGAAAAAATGTAAAAGCAAAGAATGTTCTATTGGTTGAAGACTTGAATCA
>JZKD02S1693154.1:63581-87016 GCA_000966675.3 Picea glauca | reverse complement strand
TAACTCTTATACTATTGTTCATTTCTCATTGGATATAGTTGAATGGTTTAAGTATAAGTTGAAAAAGTTTTTAAATTGTACTTGATATTGATTCACCCCCCTCTTAGTATCAACACCTTCATGCACCTTGTGCTATGTAATGATGGTCATACATCCTTTCACCATTTGGCAGTTATAGTCAACCCTTTTCAAATTTAATTCTTGCGGTGTCATGACAATCCACCCTCACCACCTTTTTGTTTGTCCTCTACTTAAAATGAGAATAACAATTATGTTGTTGATAATGTGATGATCGTGTTCACTAATGCTTAACATGTTAATTAGTGTTTTTGCGCCATGATTTATGGATAGTTTATATTGTGCATGGAATCTGCAAAATCGATGAGTGATAATTAATAGGTTGATTGCATGCACTAAGTCTAATGGATACTACCATTGCACCTAAGCTTAAAATGATACGTTGAAATCATGGTTTAGAATTCCTTGCACCATATGCACTGATGATGTGATTTAGTAGAAGCTAAAATTCTTACATGCATAATTATATAGCGTAAGTAATGATTTTTGTGGATCTTGGACTTCTTGCGCTTGAATTATGATTGATGTGTGATCATTTAAGAAGGTTATTATTGCACACCATGAGAGTATGGTTGGATAATTACCTTGAACCTTTAAATTAAAGTCGTTTTCTATATCATCATTACATTATTGTAGACATTTAATTGATTAAGATTTTATAACCTCTTGCGCCATCTAAACTTTTACGCTGTCCACTCTTGTACTTCTATATTAATGAGTGACTTATGATTGTTTAGGCATCATAGTTGTTGCGCCAATTAAGGTTTAGATGAGTACCCTTGCTTCTTAGTTTATGTTGTGATAAGGATATTAGATTATTGGTGCGTTGAATATTGATGATGTGTGAATACTTATGTGATTGGATTTCCTTTGCGCGATGAAAATAAATTCAACTTTTAATCGAGCGCTATGGTTTATTTGGATGCATGTTTATTTTAGAGTTGTTTACTTTTGCACGATAAATAAATTTGATTACATTGTGATTTATCTTTGTCTCGGTATGATGGTTTAGTGATTAAATTCCCTTGCGCGCACCAATTTATATGTTTTTCATGATGATTTTGAGTTTGGCTTCTTGCGCTCAAATTTTTTTCATGGTTAGGTCTTAGACCCTTGCGCGATAAAAGTATTGAATGAAGTTACCCTGCATCGATGATTGGTTGATTGATTAGAGTTCTTGCGTTTATAAATTTCATATAATGTATGACAGTTGAACATTTGGACTTCAAGCGCAATGAAATTTATGTATGGATTGATAGTTTTAGACATTTAGTTATTTAGTTATTTAGTTTATTCTTGAATGTTGGTTAAACTTAGTTATCTCTTGTGTGCATGAAAAACTCAGTGTATTGAATGGTGTTTTGTGTAATTCTTGGATTATTCTGTTGCGCCTTGATGATGTTACTTAGCATAGTCATTTATATTCCTTATCTGATTAAATGTTCGTAAAATTGTTTCAAGCTTCATGTTGTGTTAATCTTCTATGCTTCTTATATTTATGTGTCGCGTGAAATTCATTCATTATGTTATCGTCAAGTTGATTCTCTATGAATTTATTATTGATGTTATTGTCCTAATGCTTTAAAAAAAAAATTACCTGTTGTACATCGTTTTGTGTCGTAATAGTTGGGGCCATTACAGTATGTGTGTGTTGAGAGAATAAAACACGCTAATTTTTTGTTATAGATTCTAATTCAAATTATTTTCCTTTGTAGGGTTATCACATGGTAGAAAACATGAAGCTTAATATATAAGTTATACAAGTGTGAAGAAATCCCACATAAGGCGTGTGGATGAACATTAACTTGGTGGAAGAAATGGAAGCTAGTGCTTGGCATGAATGTTTTAAAATCCCTAATGCTCAACCTAATTAGTTGTTGTTTTGGTTTTGACAAACAGTTGCTACAATTTCACCCTAAATCCATAGTGATAAACCTAAGTAGTCATTATTTTGGTTTTGATGGGGGTGGCGAGGAGAGTGGAAACTACAGTTTCACGCTGAAGCCAAATTGCCTAGACTAAGTAGTTGGTGTGGTGGTTTTGATGGAACAATTGCTTAGACCTTATAATTCTAGAAGAATGGATATGTAGGCGAATATTCAATGAAAAACATACAATTTAATATGAAAACTTGTACAAGAATATTTGGCAAATATTATTGATACAGGAATATTTTGTGTGAACAATAAGGGAATTTTTAAAATGAAAATGGCCAGTTAACAAATTTATTTTTTGAAAAAAAAGGGGGCCAAAAAATATCTAATTGGTGAAAATTTGTCCCTAAAACATACCCTAGTTGAGGTGTAGTACAATATTACTCTCATATACATTCGATATCTTTATGTTTATTGGGTGAAAGTTTAACTTTGTTCATGATTGTAATGGTGGATGGATATCTATCGCAAGAATAAAGTATTTCCATATATAGTTGAGAGGGTTTATGCAAGTTTAGACTAGTCCAATGGATAGGTATGAAAAGATTCTAGACTAATCTAAAGATCCCATGGATTGGTGTCCAATATTTCTCAAGACTCTTTCACACTTGTCTTGTTTAGGTTAATATTGTGGTCATGTTTCAATAGGGAACATTGTGGGGAATGGTTTGGAGAAAACATTAGAATTTCCAACAAAAGTGGAAAGGGATTACTGAATCTTATCTTCCATGTTGGATATAACAAATTCCATTATGGCTATCCTTTGGAATGGTATCAACCTATAGGAGGAACTATGGATAAAGTAGAAGGAACGCATGTTGCTACTATGAAAATTGGAGGGAGTAAAGTGGAGAAGGTTCTCAATCACCCAATTCTTGAAGGGTCGTATGGGAAGGATTCCATGGTGATTCTTGATGTGATCTATTCATAAAAATATTCAAACAAATGGGGTGATAGTTCGTGGAAAAAGCTCTACTTGCTTGGTTTGGATTTTATCAGAGTAGGCTTAGATCTTGAAACCATTAGTAGAGTGAAGAGGGTTGATAAAATTTACATGGAAATATCAGAGGAACCAAAAGAGAGAAGGGTGAAGAAACCTATGAAGTAAATGAAATCAAGAGTGAGATGGTATTTGGTGGGATCCTATGGTAGATAAAACTATGGAATATTCTGGTAAAGCCTCGATTGGAAAATTTTGTGGCCTAAAAATCTCAGACTATTCCCTTAATGACAATACAAAATATCTGGTCTCTAAATCTTGGGTATCGACCATTTTTTACCTTTTAGGAAGAGGTTTAATTTCTCTATAGTTTCTATCTGAAGAATATTTGAATAGGGTCCTGAAGGGGAGATGGTTCTTGGGAATGACCTTTCTATCAATGAAGCCATTTTCGATGTGTTTTGCTCTGTGGTCATAGGTGGCTAAAAGAATGTAGATATGGGTTAAATTGCCAAGGTTTCCCATGGATATGTGATATGTCAAAGTTCTGAAGGAAATAGAAAATTCATTCGGAAGAATGACCAACATTGATGAATCCTTACAGGTAAGCACCTATCAGACAATGGTTAGAATTTTAGTAGAAGTTGACATTGGTGAATACTTGAATAAGAGTATGGAGATAGTGGTAGGTCATATTGTCCATACTCAATTTTTAGACTACTACAAAATTCCTTTTAGATGTGTTTGATGCCATGTATATGTTCATATTGCAACAAATTATTCTTTACCTTTTGCAATGAAGGTGTGGTGAAAGAAAGCAGGGGTTAGGGAGTCAAAATACATCATTAAAAAATTATTAGTACATTTCAAAGGGGAGCCATGCCATGATGTTGAATTAATAGTCATTTAAGAAGATTTGGCCCAAAGGGAGAACTTGAAGATGTTATCTATAATCGAAGCTAAGCTATCTGAGATGGAAGTTCGAGAGTTGGAGAATCCCAAGCTAGTCTCCCAAGAAATATAACCAAAATGTGAAGAAGTTTATTTTTCTAAGGTTTGTGAATAGGGTTCAAACAACCTATCAAGTATGGGTCCGGGTGGAACTCCATCACATTTAGAGGCATTAGCCATGGAATATGTTGTACCAATTCTTGAAAAAGTAATGGGTAGTAGTTCTAATAAGTCAATTGGCATAAAGGGTCATATTGGGGTTTAGGAGTGGACCCTTTAAAGGATACATGCCCTTAAATAGTAAAGATAAAATATCTATTGCACCATGCATAAGATAAACCTTAAAAGAGATTCAATAGGGGAAGAAAAAATCCATAATCGGGATCCTTAGTGTAAGACAAACCCCTTTGGAGGGTTTAAAATGATTGTTTCATCCATAAATAAAAGACTTTCCCTAGATAGGTTAGTGTATATTCACAAGCCAAATATAATATTGTTTTAAGAAACATCCATAAAATGCTTAATAAACACATAACAATTCATAAACATTTAACATAACCATAATTCATGGCTATATAAACTATGATGAAAGGAGCAATCACACCTGATCTGATGAATTGGTCGAAAAAGTTGGAATGGTTTCCCCTGTCTGCTCCTCTTCAGTTGTATGACCCTCTATTTGTCCTGAGCTTCCCTCACTTGACGAAGAAATATCTTAAAGTACATGCCAAGATCACTCAACCTCCATAAATATCTACAAAATCAATACAAGTCATATTTGTAGCGCATTATTTACTCTAAGATGCATTTTTATGAGAGTCTCATAACATACCTGAATGAGCTCCTCTTGGTTTTGAGAATAATTTATTGGAGATACGTGTCTAATATTCCATCAAATGACTTCCCTTGATTTGAAGTAGCAACAACGAAGTCAACATTGACTTTGTTTTTGCTCTTTTGGATCGAGGGAGATTTCTCCAAGATTAAATAGCTCCAATAAATTATTCTCTATTGAACAGGGCCAACCATGTGGAGGTGGAATCTCTTATGGCCCCTCCCCCCCTCACATCACTCTCAATTCCCCAATACCCAATCTATTTTATACTAGAAAATATGCATTAAAATTATTCAAAACTAATAGAGTGTGATTGTAAAGATATGCAAGAAAGCTAAGCTAAAATAACTACAAAGTTGTTTGATTTCAATTTTCTTTGAACATAAGAACTAACGATCTGTATTTAATTTTTTTCCAACATGAGCACAAAAAAGTATTTCATAGAAAATAGATTTTATAAATAGTTATTAAAATATTGTGCATCATCATTTAGTTTTATCCGGCCTCTTATTCTTAGCTCTAAAATTCCTAAACATTTCATCAATATCAATGTCTCCGTTCTCTGGCTACTCTTCAAAATATGATTGTGCTTGTGTCTTGTCACATAGAAAACACCTAGTCACGGGGTACTCATGGGTAATGGAGGTTTATGTGACAATGAATCACCTACAAAAGAAAAAAATATAAAATTTAGATGGCCAATTTTTAAATATCATTGAACTAGTTTAGTAATATTAAAAAAAACACATGCAATGTCATTATTTACCTAGTGCATTGATCGACACCATTGGAATGGTTTCCCCCGCATGCTCCTCTTCATTTGTATGACCCTCAAGTACAACATTCTCTGCCATTGAAACCAAAAACTTTATAAGGACAATCATAAATGTATAAGTAAAATAATTAGAAGTACAAAATGTATAGCTATGAAATTATTAAGTATATGATTAAAATACAACTATATTACCATCATGTGCACTATTCGTAGCACCATCATGGGGATGCAACCCAGTGGAATGGGACTACATGGGAGAACCATATTCTAGTTGCAAACTACTATCAACGCACTGCTCTCCAATACTACTATTGGGTTGGTTGACAATGTTGCTCCCCGGATTAAAAAAAAGTTGTAACACATTAAATTTATTGATGATATAAAACATGATTGTATTATATTAATAATGAAAGGTTAATGTGGATTGAATTTTATTTACCTTATCCTACAAAGTGGTTCTTGGTAACTGCCCCAAGCTTTTTCGGTGCTCCACTACAACTTTATAGTCGTACTTGTAACTAAGTTGGAGGTCTTCCTCCATGGTTTCAGTACTGAATTCATCACCTTGCATTGCATAAAAGTATGTATTTTTAATTTTATTTGATGCAATTACCTAAAATTTTGAAGCCGATACAAATAAGATATTTGGGTACCTACAATTCATGACTACAACTTCAAGTAGCCACCCTGGTCTAGCCTGTGTTGGCCACGTTTGGAAAGCCTTGCTTTTGTTGCCTTTGAAGTGTCAGTCAACCTATCATTAAAAGTTTCAAGTGTGTTAATATGTACCACACTTTTATTTAGATCTAAAAAAATTAAAGGTATTGAATTGAAATTGTATTTACCTTCTAGGACCAAAGGGTGTTTTTCCTTCATCTGTCGATTTCTTCTCTTTTTTGTCCTCAATGAGGTCCTTTCACTCCCTCTCTGAAATCATCAGAGGATGCTCGTACCTATTTTTTTGTTTCAAGTGCTTCATATAGGTTTCCCATGTATATTTTAAATATTGGTCAGCTGCGACGGTGGCCAAGGTTTTATTAAATGTGTCTACACCAAAAAGGCTTTCAAGATAATCCATCAATTCTTTTTTGAGGTTGGAATTCTGGGAATTCTACCTCTCCTGTATAGTGGGCCCAAAAATCAGCAACGCCTTGTTCTCCAAGGCTCTATAAAAATCATTGTTCCCTACACACAAAAATATTATATGATTATTAATTTAAAATTAATAATTTAGATGATTTATGTTTTTCTACATAGAGAACATGAAACAATTAAAATTTTAAAAATTACCTGGGAATTTAACTTGCTTTAATGGAAGCCCTTCCTCGTTGACCATAAATGTTCCCTTAACGATCCTCATGCTGGTCACATGCCTTACTTTAGGAAAATAAACCATATAGTTGGCCAAATCATTAGCCTCATCTCCGTCACCACCTCTAGAGCCTACCTGTGTGGCTTCCTGGGGGTGGGTGTCATGGCTCCCACCTAATGGTGTGGAAAGTGGATATCTGAATAGCCGCGTCCTAGCAGGTATACGAGGACCTGCATAAGTACCCTGTGGCATTTGTGCAGCGCCACTACTACCAACACCATGCATGTATGGGTTAACACTATCTAAAAAAATCTATATAAGAAAGAAAATCGTTTTTATTTAGATAATGTAAAAGTTTAAAATCAAGATTTCATAATTGATCATATGACATAAAAATAAAACCACCTGAAATTATGGTTATTACCTTATATGTGTTAAGCATTGTCACGACTTCTATGATCTTTTCTTCAACTTCAAGAGTTTGATCTAGAATGTCTAACAAGTGAGTCAGTTCCATGTTCGCTTGATTGATCTATTTTTTTATCAATACCATAGGGCCGGGGGATGCATACAGATCCCTTTCACTGAGAGAATCATCATCAACATCATGGCCCACTGACTACATATTTCAGCAAAATAAATTTTATTTCAGTTATGCAAACAAATAAAATAACTGATCGCCACATAAATAAAATGCACATTAAATGCAATTCGAAAATTGTTCTTCGTTTACCTGTTCTGAGGCTATTGATTTACCACGATCACCTTACCACATTATAGTAAAATTAGAACTGTGATCACGATCATGAGAAATAAATTCAAATGTATGAGAAATAAAGCTAGTTCATGAATATGCATGGGACAAAAACATGGCATGCTAAAAATATAAAAGTAAAGAGTGACTAAAGAACATAATGAAAATCACAAAATATAAGAGTCATTTTTATAGGTTGGGTAAAATAGTATACGTACCACCCCCATAATAGAAATTTTTGTATCTATTTGATTCAAATTGTAATCAATCAATAACTTTTCCCCTGCAGTTATTGATTTTATTTCACATATAAATACATGGTTTCCTTCACGCCCCTCAAATACGCAATTGGGTTTCTTATTTGTGGTCATGGGTCATGTAGTGTTTATAAACCTTGCAATATTCCCCGCTCCTTTTTTCCTTCCGTCAATATAGATAGTTTCTCCTTTATTTTTATCGTTGTCTTTTAGTTGTATGTAATTTGCAGCCAAGCCATATCTTCGCATACTTTTTGTATATTGGACTTGTCATATCCAATCTTTGTAGATATAACAAGGTCCGACATACTCCATCAATTCAGTTAATCTGCATAATAGACCTTTATGTGATCCATGGAAAATATCTCCAAACCATGTAATGACGATGGAGCAATCTGGAATACCCTTTCGTTTACACAAAAATCAGTGTTTATTTCAAGAATATCCTTGGGTACCCATCATTTCACTATATGTTTTTACCTCAAGGGAACCTCAATGTCATCTATGCTCTCATGATCATAAGAACACGATCCTCCTTTCGCAAGAAACAATTCCATGCATCTATGGAATTTTCTTCTGATCTTCTCACCTCTAGTTGATATCCACCTGTTAGACCTACTAGATGTCTCACTTTCCTCTATTCTACTTGAACTTCCCTCACTCAATGAAGATAGATCTGACAAATACGTGTTTTCTTTTACATACTATGACACCATCAAATGAGAGAAACAATCAAACAATGTCCTATACAAAAGTTAGTGAAGATGAGATACTAACATGCTATGTATCAGATGCAAGATGTAGAAATGATGGAGGAACTAGTGAGGGCAATGGATCCACTTGGTAAGATCCCTTTGGCATATTGGTAGTATGTGGTTTGAGTGTGGGATGCAAGAGGAAACAATGTTACCCTCGTGGATCCCTTTGGCATATTAGTAGTATGTGGTTTGAGAAAATTTTGTGGTAGTGAGCACCCTTGAGTAGAATTGAGATTGCATTGATTGTTATGTGGGACTTCATATTTCAAAGTGCAATTTTGGGAGCTAACAATTGGCATTGTTACCAGGGAAAAAGTTTTGTGCAGCAAAAAAGAGATATTGATGGGGGTGGTGAGCATAATCTTTAAGGATTGAAATAATATAATTGGATAGAACCCTAGGAAGGGGAGTCTTTGTCAACTCATTGTCAATTAAAAGTTATATGAGGATCCTCTATATGACATTTACTACCATAATTATGAAGTAGAACATCATAATTTGATATTTTTCTTGGAGATTACTTTTAACATTGTGTTATGGGTATGGGAGGTCATCCTAAACACATCTAAGGCATACCTTGGGGCTTCACAAACCATAATAATTGTGGTGATAGTGGGTTCCTTTCCTAATATTTCCATTGACGGTTTAGTTTCAAGTTCTACACTATATTCATGGTGGTTTTTTTTTCTACTTGGTTCTCCTCTTTTGGTATGGAAATGCCTAGAATTTCCAAGTGGAGGCAAGGCATTAATTGGAGAAGATCATGACATATCATGCTCTCTTTTATTATCCACAAAAGTTGAATTAGTTTCTTACTTATTGTAGCTTAGGTGACATGCTATCACAACTCTCTCATTGTAGTTTATTTGTTTTACCTCATCAATGGTGTTGGGTGCCCTTGTTTTTGGTAGTAGTTCATAGGCCTAAGGTGTTATATCAAAGCCTTTAAATTAAGCTCTAAGCATGATAGTAGGGTTTTAGGTAGCTTCTTTTGAATTTTTTGTTGTTTTGAGGGTGTGTTTTTCCCACACACCTTATTGAATGTATGTGGGGGCTAGATGTTTGGTCTTTTCTCACAGACATATTTCTCCCTTGCACATCAATGAAGTTTTTTTAAAGGGAGAAATTAGTTGACATACGATCACAACTCTCTCATTATCATTTTTTTTTTTTTCTTCATTGATGGTATTGGGTTCCCTCTATTTTAGTAGTGGTTTGTAAGATGTGTGTAAAAACCTTGGGAATTTACAGTAATTAATGGGATACTAATGATCCCAAGATTGAAATATAAAATGGAGAATGTGAACATGTTCATGGCATGTTTCAAGATAAAAATAGTGTGGCATGTGATGCTATGGAACTTCATGATAGCATTGATCTCACTTTGTCTTCAAATATAGTACAAAATTAAGGATATGTTGCATCTAACACTAACCATGGGTTCAATAATAGTCAAATTATTGGTGATAAATAAAATTCAAAGGAATTTGTCCTTCATCTATGCTTAATGAGGTTATGTGAATCAAGTATGATATTGAAAAACATGAGTGGCGAGTAATCGGGGCCATAAAATTGGTTTCTCTCATCAATGACAAAATTATGAAATTTTTCTATGAGGAACCAACAAACGAGGTTGAAATAATAGGTTTACATAGGAAACTATAAGAAAATTATGATGATGACCTAAATAAAAATGAAAAACTAGGTTTTGAGAAAATAAAATTATAATAAAGAAGGAGCCCTTAAAGATTTTGGTCCTTTATATTTCACTAGCATTCCAAGGTACCCAAATTCATGTCTATATATATGTATATGGATGAAACTCAACCTAAGATTTCGATGTCAAATTGTTACATCTATATTTGAACATGTGAAAAATATACATACACTAATGGAGGGTATGAAGGCTGAGCACAAAGATATAATCATAAAATTGTTTATGTAGATATTTCAAGTAAAGGAATTTATGTGGTATAATAACTTGGAGAAAATAGAATAAAACGTTGGTATGAATCAAAAAATGATTTCAAAATTTGGTGGGATAATAAGGGAGATTACATTTCAAAAGAGATAATCAAACACCCTGAATTAGATGATGAAAACTCCCTTGAAATACCAATAGTAAAAAATCCCTAGATATTATCAATGCCTATGAAAATTAGTCGAAAGAAATAGATCATTATATATTTAAGTAAAGATAATATCCCTTGGATGATGTTGGTTTCCAAAAATACAATGATAAGACAATTCTTTGTTATTGTTGTGACCAAATCTAGAAGTGAAGTAAGTCTAGTATGTTCTTATAAATTGACAATGGCAATGTGATTTTGTTTCTTTGTCATGTGAGACACAATGAAAGGAAGGGTGATGGGGGATTTGATGCAAATTGTTTCTTAGTTAATAAGAAAAACAAGCTAAGGGGTCCACATAATATGTGTATAGGGTCGGTTATGGATACTCACCACTTATAAAATCACTCGATGTCAGAAATATTTGGGCTAATTTTCTCTGGAGACATGTGAACCTTGTCTACAAAATGAATTCCTATGTTACTAATTGTGAGAATAAGTATTAGTTTCAAGCATTAGATTTTGTTAAAACATTCATAGATGACTATTCTCTTCAGATAACCCAATATGGGTTTAGATCCATTGTGAGGGAATTTATGTAGCTTCCAGGTGGAAAGGGAATTTTATAACCCTAAACACTCGATATATTTGATGACAATTAGGCTATGAGTTTTGCAATTAAGACATGCATGCATATAGAATACCCAAGACGTAAATTGGAGATAGAGAAAAAAGTGGGTTCCTATGTCACATAGTCACATCTTATCCAAAACTCTATGAATGACCACTTTGTTTAAACGGTAACCAGAGTTGGAGAACATGAACTTGTAACACATTTTTTCCATTCTACTAACAATATTGAGTAGTATGGTATCGATGTTTGGAGCCTTGGATGGAGGGTTTCATTAAGGGTAGAAATCAAACCAAGAAATGGTCTAGCATCAAAAATAATTCCAGGCTTGAGTGGTAGTTGCAAAGAAAATACAGACATTGTCAATGAGCCTCCTTATTGAATCTCCTTGTGGGAGCCTAGAAAAAATGAAGTAGAATGTATAGAACTCTCCATACAACGTACTAATACAATTTTTCTTGCAGAATCCACCTATAGGATTTCATTCCCAAGACTGAAACCACATTGTATCAAACTAGTATTGATGAAGATCAAATTTTTGTGTTTTCTAAGACATTGGAAAATGAAGTATTGTTATATGACAAAGATCTAACTAAATCATTTGTCTATGCCAAAGTAATCTTGATAAAGGATCTCCCAAAAATTATAAGCGAATTCATGTTATTTATGAGTAGTCTTTGGAATAGACATGGTGGTAGGGACACAACTATAGGTTTTAAATACATGTCACGCATGGACATAATTTGGGATAAATATTACATCAAAGAATGTTTAATACCTAATTCGCAGGAAAATATTTGTCACCATACTTTGAAATTTTATGAAATTATGCTACAGACAATGAGGAAAATTTTCTCTATGCATTCATTAGAAGATGAGAACAACTCCTATATAACCCAAAGGAACTCAATAATTGGAAATGTAGAATGTGTTGTCTTTGAAATATTCTCAGATGTTTCCCTATATGCTACAGGAAGTAATATTACAAGATATTCTGAGCAACAGTAGGGTTGTGTTGTTTGCAATAATTACACTGGACTATTTGTCATGAAGTATGAAACTCTTATTGTGAAAAGACCTCGGTCCCCTTACACAATCCTTAATTCAGAATTTCAACAATAGATAGGTGTACAACAACATATCCCAAATGGTAGCAAAGGAAAAATTTTAGAACTGAAAGACATCACATGGGTTAGGGATCATTATCATAGTCCTATGTAGTCTTGGGAAAATAGATGTTGTAACAACTCCTTTCAACATCTACTTCATGATATGTTTCTTGGATTGTAGGTACCTAGATTATTTTTGCATCAACCCAATTGAAGGACTGCTGAAAATTAGGCCAGAACTCCAAACCCTAACTTTTCCCATAGTCAAAGGGGCATCTTGGGAATTTGGCATCAAATATATTTTGCATCGGTCAGTCCTGACAATCCAGGACATTTTTTTTCTTAAATTCCTATAGTCAGGGAAGAATTGTAGCCATCCGACCAAACCCTAAAATACATGTTATTCAAAAAATACAAAAATAACCATGAAAGCCCTCGAAATATTTTGCTTTAGAGAAACTATTAAATGAGTTATGATTAAGGGGAAGTCTGTAGGGTCGAAAAAAATGTCTTACTCTAAATGAACAGAGAAAACTTAGCCTCTTCCACCTGAGAATACAAATATGCGTAAAGGAAAATTCCATTGTTTACATGCATTCAAAATACTCATTATTTACATCCAATGTGCTTAGGTAGTTGTTCCTCGATGAAAACATGTGATCAAAAATAGACTTCATTAAATAGGATTTAAAAATGGTTGTTGTGTGATCTATCAAAAAGCAGAAATAAACAAACATTTTGTGTGGGAATGCAAGGGGATCAAAGCTTAAGGCAATGGGTTTATACATACTATCCATTCTATTTCATGTTCCCCTTCATTCATTTCCCAAATCGAAACTATCAGAATGAAATTACTCACCATTCTTGCTTCCCTATCAATATTGACTCGAGGTAGTGGTCGAGGTGTTTGTCTCCTTGTGCATGAGGTGGATCGAGGTTTGGCTAGACAAGGTGTTTGTTTTCTTGCACGTGCAATGGCTCTATAGTTGCTAATTTCTTTATTGTTTTTGGGGTTAACCTTTCCTTTACCCTGTTGAAATATACATTTAACTAGCCTTGTAGAGGGGGAGTCCAAACTCAATGTTTATTTTTTTTAACCTTCCCCTAAAACTCGATGTTTATTTTCTAATAATAATTCTATTTATGTTTATAGATATATATGCAAATAGTTCAATATATTTGACCATATAATAGGATTCCAAATCCTTTTCAAAGTCTCCATTTTTCCAAGTTTACTAATAAATTCAATAGTATTGAGTATCCTTCCTTGACACTATAACTTCCATTATATTCATATTTCTATATTAGAATATCATGTCCCTCCTTAGTGAGAATACTTAGTTTATAATCAATTTCATTAATCCCAGCAAATTATACTTCAAATAACTTAGCTACTAGCATGTCACTTGAGTTTTCCATTCTTAAAAGCTATTTGAGGGGTTTGAAGGGCCAACCCAATATAGCTTAAACACCACCAATCCATTTTCCAATAGGAAATTTATTACTCTAGTCATATCATCTTCCTCCTTTATAAGGTTGTTCCCATTGAAATCGTTACCCTAAAAGGACATTTTTTTTCCTTTTCCAATTTCCAAGAACATCCCCTATCTTATATTCCTTGATTTTAAAACTATGGTATTCCATGAGGAGGAACCCTTTAGGGATTATTTCATATGTGCGATGGAGTAGGAGCCTTGATTTCCTAAATATTTTTCCCCATTATCCTACTCCAAAATACAATACATTATTTTGGATTCTCCCCCCAAAAATAAAATTGTTATTACAGTTTTTATCATTATTAAGATCTATTTAGCTCTATTTAGCCCTATTTTACAAGCTTCGTTGGTTATTTGATCCTATCTTTGGTTTTTTCTCTCATCTAAGCTATTGAACATATTCCACTTATTGGCCACCCAATTACAAGGCTAATACAGACCATTCAATTATGTGGGTATAATATGAGTAATCTTTGAGTCTTGAAACCTATTGGATTACTGAGAGGGGGGTTGAATAAGTAATAGAGAAATTTAATCCTTTTTAACCATATAATACAAGTGTTATATCAATGTAACATTATCATCCAATAACTACAAATTAAATAAGAAATGAATAAATGAGCAATCATACATATACATAGTACACCAATGTTTTACGTGGAAACCCAAAGTGGGAGAAAACCACATAATGTTTTTTCTTATATGTCTTGAAGAATTACATTCATCGGAAGCACAAATTCCTCTGTTTTCCAGCTGCAACTAGAAGGAGGCTCCAACCCCCTAGTTTCTCATGCTACAACTTGAGGGAATCTCCAACTCCCCAATTATCTGGCTACAACTAGAAGGAGGCTACAACCCCCTATGTTCTCCGGCCACAACCGGATGGTGGCTACAACCACTTGTCCTTGCCTCATCCAACCGCCCTGAAATATAAATGCCAAATGTAGAAAACCTTTCACTGTCACTGAATGAACCACTTCCACTGTCAACATGTACCAATAACCTGTAACAACCTGTACAAATCAACCTGCACCAAACAACATGTACCAATAACCTGAACCAACATGTACCATGAATCAACCATGCATCAACCTTGACTCATCAAGATGTACCAACATCATCAACTATACACCTCATGTATGTGCCAACTCATCAACTATACATCTGATGCATGTGCCAACTCATCAACTACTTGTCTCAACCATGTACCCAACATGTACCTCAACCATATACCAAAGACATACACCAATATAACCATCAAAATTTATCTAACAATTCATCACTTTATCCATAAACCCTTACATCAAACCATGTGCCACAACCTCAATGTTATGTAGCCTCAAGCTAAACCAACAACTTCAACAACACATCACAACCAAAAGACCAATACCCATATGCCAAATACCAACAACAAAATACCAATTGTATGCCTCAACAAATCTGATATATGCAACAATATTGAACATCTAATACCATCTCAAGAGATAAACCCTAGATAACAAAACATACCTCAAACAAGATGTGTCATATCTCTCATAAATAGACCCCAACCATGTTGTTGTCACGATTTTTCTTCCACACTTTTTCTGCAGCGATTTTTCTGCGCAATTTTTCTGTCACACTTTTTCTACCGCGATTTTTCTGCCGCACTTTTTCTGCCGTGATTTTTCTATCACACTTTTTCTGCCACAATTTCTCTGTCATGATTTTTCTGTCGCACTTTTTCTGCCTTGATTTTTCTTCCATGATTTTTTTGCCATGATTTTTCTATCGCACTTTTTATTCCGCACTTTTCCTGCTGCACTTTTCCTACCACACTTTTTCTGCCGCACTTTTTTTTCCGCACTTTTCCTGCCACACTTTTTCTGCTGCAATTTTTCTCTATCAATAATACCTGCCCAAATAACCTTTCACGAAATAGATATTCAATGATATTCAAGTGTGATTAAAATGAGAGAGCCTTGCCTCTTATTTATACTTTCATGTAGCTTCCTCAAGGGGTTACCTTTTAACCATCTCAACTCACTTTCCTTATTTTAGGGTTAACCAACATCTAAGCACTTTTCCACTTAGTAATTTCTCCATTAACTTTATTATTTAAATAATTTATTTTGTATCCACTTTGACTTATAGTACACTCATCACTTCACTTTATTATTTACCTTTTAAAATCTCTCAAACCACTTTCCTTATTTTAGGGAGTTCTCCATTAACTTTATTATTTAAATAACTTCTTTTGCATCCTCTTTGACTTATAGTACACTCATCACTTCACTTTATTATTTAAATAATTTCTTCTTTTCAAACACTTTAACTACTTTGACCTTTTAGGGCTTCTAGATAACTCATGAGGGTTCTCCAACTTCAAATGGACATAACTCTCTAACCGTGAGGAGTTATGTGATGTTCCACATACCACTAGAAATGGAATGACATACACTATCCATATAGAATAGTCTTACCTGCAAATATATCAAAACTCATACCATTATCCATCAAGAAAACTTGGGTCCATTACCCAAACCTTAGTGCTACCATAATTCTCTATCAGACTTTCTTCAAGGGTTGACATCAATGACAACCAACCCAATTAATCAACAAGATCCCCCTTTGGCATTGATAGAAACACTCTGATGCAATATTGAAGTCATGTCATGCAATACTGAAGTCATATCACTCATGCTCCCTCTGTGACAATCGCTCCCCCTAGAACCATGCCTCTATGTTATGCATCTAATAAATATCTCCCCCTTTTTCATCAATGGAAAATGTATCTTTCCATCCGGGGCTACTCCCCCTAACTGAACTCTCCTTGGGGATACTCCCCCTAACTAAACTCTTCCTGAAACTGATCTCGTGACCTAAATTGTCCTCTTTATGTTGCTTCCTCATGTAAATATAGAAATATAAGATAATCATTCAAAAGCATTCATTTTGGAGTATAAATAACTCTGACTCTCTGGCGAAGATACTCAAAGGCTTCCCGTGGAAGCAGTTTTGTAAATATGTCTGCCACTTGTTGTTTTTTTCCCACATATTCAACTTTGATGTTCTTTTCTACAACCTGTTCCTGTAGAAAGTGATACTTGATTGGAATCTCCTTCGTCTTGGAGTGCATGACCGGTTTCTTTGAGATATTGATGGCACATGTATTATCAAAATAGATTGGAATGGGCTCATCATACTCAACCTGTATATATGTTAGAGTATGTTTCATTCATAGAACCTATGTACAACATGTTGTTGCTGCAATATACTCTACCTCAGTTGTAGATAAAGATACTGATGATTGTTTCTTGCTTAGCCATGACACTAAACACTCACCCAAGTAGAATGTTGCTCAACTGGTTCATTGTCGATCATCAATGCAACATGCCCAATCTGCATCTATGTAGGCAATAAGTGATATATCATTTCCTTTTGGATACCATAATCCAAACTCTTGTGTTCCCTTGAGATATCTGAAAATCCTCTTCACTGCTAATACATGTGATTCCTTTGGTGTTTCTTGCAATCGTGCCACTTGTCCAACTTCCTACATTACATCTGGTTTGGATGTTGTCACACATAGTAGGCTACCAATCATTGACTTGTATTGCGTCTGATCTGTAGACTTTGAATCATCATCTTTTCTCAACTTGCAACTGGTTTACATGGGAGTGATAACTGGTTTGCAATCTTCCATTCTGAACCTCTTTAACATTTCTCTTATATACTTGGTTTGAGAAATAAAAATTCCTTGGTTCCTTTGAAGTATTTGAAGTTCCATAAAGAAGGATAGTTCTCCAAGTAATGACATTTCAAATTCATTCTGCATATCCTTTTTCAAATTTATGGCTTAACATGTCATCATCACTACCAAAAATAATATCATCAACCTAAACTTCAATAAAATACTATCTTGACTTACCTTGATGTAGAGGTTGATGTCTGTACTTCCTTTTATGAACCCTACTTGTTGTAGATATTTATCTAGTCTAGAGTACCATGCTCTACAAGCCTGTTTTAGACCATACAATGTCTTCTTTAATTTACACACGTAATCTGTGTTCTCTTACAACTGAAACCCTTTTGGTTATTCAATGTAGACTTCTTCTTCAAGTTCCCCATTCAGAAAAGATGATTTTAAGCCCATATGATACACTTTGATATTTTTGGAGCATGCATAAGCTAAAAGATATCGGATTGCTTCCATTCTGGAAACTGGGGAAAATGTCTCTTCAAAGTCGATTCCTTCAACTTGTGCATATCCTTTACATACCAATCTAGCTTTTTTTCTTGTAACTTGTCCATCTTCATTCAATTTATTCCTATGTACCCACTTTATGTCGATCACATTCTTATCCTTTGGTCTTGGAACCAATTTCCAAGTGTCATTTTTCTCTATTTGATCCATTTCTTCATCCATAGCCTTATTCCAAAGTTCATCCTTGTTGGCCTCTTCAAAACAGGTTGGTTCAATCGTAGATGAGAGTGCTAGGTGCGTTTGTTCTGGTGAACACATTCTTCTTATAGTCTCAACTCTTACATCTTTGTTTCCGATAATTTGATCTGAAGGATGATTCTTCTATACTCATCTGCTAGGTATCTTTGGAGGCACTTGTTGAACTTGCTCTTTTGCTTCTGTCGGATCCTCTTCATCTTCCCCTTATTTTTCATTTTTTGTTTCTTCTTCATAAATATGTTCCATTGATTCATTTTCTTCTTCCTTTAATTCTTGTCTACTTGTTTCATCAATTGTTACGTTGATGCTTTCCAAAAATTTGTTAAATCTTAGGTTGTAACACTTGTATGCTTTCCTTGTACTTGAGTAGCCAAAAAGTACTCATTTTTCAACACGAGAGTCAAACTTTCAGATTCTGCCATCTTCTCTTTTGATGTAGCATTTGCTTCCAAAAACTCTGAAGTGGTTCACATTTGTTGGTATTCCTTTCCATAGCTCGTAGGGAGTTTTGTCAGTGTCATTTTTGAGCATTAATCTATTTTGAATGTGAATTTTTCTATGCATTTCTTGTGTCCAAAAAATATCTGTCAATTTAGAATCCATTAGCATTGTTCAAGCCATTTCCTGTATTTTCATGTTCTTTCTTTCAACAACTCCATTATGTTGAGGTGTCCTAGCAACGAAGAATTGCCTTTTTATTCCATGAATGCTACAGTAGTCCATAAATTCCTTTGAAGTAAACTCTCCTCCATTATCAGATCTCAAGCATTGATTTTTGAATCCATTTCATTTTCAACCATTTCCTTGTAGACATTGAAGTTTTCAAAAGATTTTGACTTATTCTTGAGAAAGAAAACTGCAGTCATTCTTGTATAATCAACAACTAATAACATAAAGTATTTCTCACCTTTTAAACCCTTTGTTGTAGTTGGTCCAACTAGATTAGTATGCACAATTTCTAGTGGTCTTGTCCTTGAATATTCCTTTGTTTTGAACCCGGTCTTTGTTTGCTTTCCTTGTTGACAATGCTTGCATAAAGTGTTGGTTGGTTTCGTGATCTGGGGAATTTCTCTGACTGCTTCTCTTTTGCTAACTTTGACAAGGGTATAAAAATTTACGTGACCCATTCTTTTGTGCCATATCCAACTTTCATCTTCCTTTCCTAGACAACACTTTTCATTTCCAATTTCACTTAACACATATATGCTGCTTGAAGTTATCGCAGTTGTAGCAATGAATTTTCCTAAACCTTCTTTTCTTATCTCACACTTTTGTGAATTGAAAGTAACTTTATGACCTTGGTCACACATTTGACTCACTCTTAGAAGATTATGTTTCATATATTCTACTAGTAGAACATTTTCTGCCTTTGTATTCATGTTCCCAATTCTGACTGTCTTTTCCAATGATTTTATCTAAATCGTAATTTCCAAAGGAGATTGATCCATCTCTTTCCTTTCTTAATGTAAGAAACTTGTCTCTATCACATGTCATGTGTTTTGAATAGCCACTATCAACATACCAACCATGTTTCTTCTTCTTATCTTGTATAGAAAGTGTGAATTCTTCATTTTTGTATTGATTATGCTTTCTTATCCATGTACTTTTCTAAGGTTCCTGTATGTGATTGTTGTTGTTCTGTTTTGGTTCTCTAGGAGGGATTGTCATTCTGCAATAGTTGGCCATGTGTCCAAAGTTGTTACAATTGTAGCATTCCACTTCAGTGCTCAATTATTCAAACCTATTGTAACTTCTTATCTTTGTTTCACTAGGCCTTCTTGGATAACTCTTTTGTGTATGACTCTCAAAGTTGTTTATGTTCATGTTGTTAGCTCTGCAATTCACAGCTTTATGTCCAAAATTATTACATGCATAACATAAAACAAAAAAGATAGTTTGATTCCTAGGAGTTGAATATCATCTGAAAGGAGGTACTCTTATGAATTCTTCTTTTTCCTGAGGCCTATCTGTTGGTTGTTGATTTTGAAATATGAATCTTCTCGGTGGAGGAGTGTCCCTATAATCTTCCTTGTAGATCTACCTATCTCCTTTGATTGTTTCTGCATAACTTTTTGGATATGTTTCTTTCTCTGTTGTTTTGGAGCTTGATCCCTTTTCTTTCTGATTGTATCCAAGTCTGGACTTTTCATGATGAGGTTTTTGACTGCTGATAATGTCATCCAAAATTTTTGAACTATTTTGCATATTTTTCTTTTGAAGATCCTTTCTTAATGTGACAATATCTGCTTCCAAATTTTCAATGATGTTTCTTTTTTCTATCTGTTCTTTGAGTGCTTCTTCAATTATTTTATCTTCTTCAATTTGAAAATTCAAATTTATGATCATTTGTTATAATTCCTGAGTGTCTTCTTTCTTGTCTAGTTCCGCTTGTAGCTTCTTGTTTTTCCTCTTTTCTCTTCTAATAAATTCTATGGCACTCATCAATTCCTCTCGGTAGTCAACTTCTTCCTCTTCAATTTCTTCTTCGGCTTCTTCGTATTCTACTTCTGATTCTTTTTATCAGATTCTTCTACTACCATGAATAGAACCATTTTTGTCTCACTGTCACTAACTTCATCTTCATCTGATGACAATATGTCTTCTTTGGTGCATAAGCTTTTCTTGAAAACTTTCTTTGTGGTTATTTTTACTTTATATGTTTGTCTGCTTTTTGAGTCACCTTCATCATTTCTCTTTTTATTACGAGGACATTTTTTAGCAAAATGACCAATACCATCACAATTAAAACAAATTAAAAGAAGCTTACCTCTATACCTACTGTCGGTTCCCTTATGCAGTCTTCTGACAAAGTTGGGCACTTCTTCATCATCTTTCGATACATCACTATTGATGCTATGTTCTTTTTCTTACTGCTTTCCCTTTTTCTTTTATCTTTTGGATTCTTTGAAGGCTTCTTATTTTACATCTGGATTTTCCTGTTTAGTTATCATTTCATATGCTGTGAAGATTCCATGTAGTTCATCCATTCTTATTGAGTTTAGATCTTCTCTTTATTCTAGTGCTGATATCTTAGGGTCAAATATCATAGGAAGAGATCTTAGTACCTTTTGAACAATTACAGATTCTTGAATTTCTTCTCCCAATCCTATGATTTCATTTACTGTTTCATCGAATCGTAAGAAGTAAGCTGCAATATTCTCATCTTCCTTCATATTTAGTTGTTTGAACTGACCTCTGTAAGTTTGAAGCTTTGTTTCTTTGACTTTTGAATCTCCTTCATAAATATTTCGAAGTTTGTCTCAAATATCTTTAGCGGATTTACAATGTGCAACTTTGGTGAATACTATTTCACCAAGACGATTCAAAAGTGCATTTGTGGCTTTGAAATTATTCTAACCAAGTTTCATTGCTTTGTCATTTGTTGGCGAAATTGTTGGTACTATGTATCCATCTACAATTGATTGTCAAATTTCAAATCCCTGTGCCTGTATATATGTCTTCATCCTTATCCTCCAAAATGCATACTTATGTTCATCAAGTTGTGGTATTCCATTTTTATACAAGTTGTTTCTCTCCATGATCTACCTTTTAGTGGTTAAACTGATTTATGTAGGAACCTACTCTGATACCAATTGTTGGATTAATGAGAGGGGGGGGGGGGGAATCAGTAATAGAAAAATTTAATCCATTTTAACGATATAATCCAAGTGTTATATCAATGTAGCATTATCATCCAATAAATGCAGAGTAAATAAGCAATGAATAAATGAACAATTATAAACATACACAGTACACCAGTGTTTTATGTGGAAACCCAAAGCAGGAGAAAACCTCAGAATGTTTTTTCTTATATGTCTTGAAGAATTACATTCATTGGAAGCACTTAATTCCTTTGTTTTCTAGATGCAACTAGAAGGAGGCTCCAACCCCCTAGTTTCTCATGCTACAACCTGAGGGAAGCTCCAACTCCCCAATTCTCTGGCTACAACTAGAAGGAGGCTAAAACCCCCTATGTTCTCCGACTACAACCGGAAGGTGGCTACAACCACTTGTTCTTGCCCCGTCCAACCACCCTAAAATATAAGTGTCAAATGTCGACAACCTGTCACTGTCACTGAATGAACCACTGTCACTGTCAACCTGTACCAATAACCTGTAACAACCTACACAAATCAACCTACACCAAACAACTTGTACCAATAAGCTGAACCAACATGTACCATGCATCAACCGTGCATCAACCTTGACTCATCAAGATGTACCAACATCATCAACTATACACCTCATGTATGTGCCAACTCATCAACTACTTGTCTCAACCATGTACCCAACATGTACCTCAACAATATACCAAAGACATACATTGATATAACCATCAAAATTTATCTAACAATTCATCACTCTATCCATAAACCAAATACCATAAACCCTAACATCAAACCATGTGCCACAACCTCACTATTATGTAGCCTCAAGCTAAACCAAAAATTTCAGCAACACATCACAACCAAAAGACCAATACCCATATGCCAAATACCAACAACAAAATACAAACTGTATCCCTCAACAAATCTGATATATGCAACAATATTGAACATCCAATACTATCTCAAGAGATAAACCCTATGTCACAAAACATACCTCAAACAAGATGTGCAATATCTCTCATAAATAGACCCCAACCATGTTGTTGTTGTGATGTTTTTGCTGCATTTTTTTTGTCGCACTTTTTCTACCGCTATTTTTCTGTTGCGATTTTTCTGTTGCACTTTTTCTGCCACGATTTTTTTGCCGCACTTTTTCTGCCGTGATTTTTCTGTCGCACTTTTTTTTCCACGATTTTTCTGTCGCACTTTTTCTGCCGTGATTTTTTTGTCGCACTTTTTTTGCCACAATTTTCTGTCGTACTTTTTATGCCGCACTTTTCCTACCGCACTTTTCCTGTCACACTTTTTCTGCTGCAATTTTTATCTATCAATAATACCTTCCCAAATAACATTTCACAAAATAGATATGCAATGATATTCAAGTGTGATTAAAATGAGAGAGCCTTGCCTCTTATTTATACTTTCATGTAGCTTCCTCAAGGGGTTACCTTTTAACCATCTTAACCCACTTTCCTTATTTTAGG
>JZKD02S1693154.1:46529-63571 GCA_000966675.3 Picea glauca | reverse complement strand
TTCTCCCAACAGTGATGGGTTCATTACAAAAAATAACAAGTATTCAAAGGCCACAGGGTAAAACATCCCTGTGGGAATTATCAAAAATAATTTACAAAAAATCTGGGAATAATCTCCCAAGTCTCTATTTTTGCCTATGACTAATAACTTGAAAACAAAAAAACATGTTCTAAACTGCCACAGCATGTTCAATTTGCCATTTAAAATTCGTATGCACCTCAAAGTGGACAAGAATACACAAGTTTAGATAATGTTTTATTTGTAAAATTAACAGAAACAAAATTTTAAGACTAGCTACAGAATCTTACGATTCTGTAGCTGGTCTTATTTGCAAACAGAATCGTTTTAAATCAATCCAAACGATAACAGAAATATGCTCGACTTATTAAACAAATATTTAATTACTAATTCAAAACAAAACAAATCGTTCATGCCAGAAGTAATCAAATCTTTATGCCAATTTGAAACAGACAGAAATTGTGTTTAATTAACCGAATGGTAAAAAGGATAAATGAAATCTGTTAAACATATTTTATTACCAATTCGGAGCAGACAGAATCGTTTTGACAATTCGAAACCAACGAAATCATTTTGGAATCAATTTCAATCGAAACAGACTATAAACGAATATCAAACAAATCTTCATATTCATTCAATACAAACGCAATAGTTTATGTCGACTCAGAACTTAACAAAATCGTTGTTGAATCAAAACAAAACTAACAGAATCATTTTTTAATTCAAAACTAACAGAACTATATCAAACCAATATTCAACACATATACAAACGACTATGCTAATTGAGGGTATAAAACATCGTTTCAGAATCAAACCAAAAGAAATGAATCGAACTAACTCAGGGCTGACACAATCATTACACTAATTCAAAATCGTATCAATCAAAACATAGCTGTGTTCGATTTTAGCAAACAAATCTTCAATGCAAAAAAAATAGTTTATACTAATCCAACATGAAATATTTTATACTAACTCAAATAAAAACAAACTCATTCCTGGAAATTCGAAGTAAACAGAACCATTTCTAAATCTATTTAAACAAACATGACTAATCAAAAGCAAACCCAATCGGTCATACTAATTCAAACCAACTCATAAAACAAAATCGATGTTGAAATACATACCTGGGCAGTAGGAAAATGATTCGATCAGGATAACTTTGAATTGACAATGGACGTTGCTACCTCAACATTTCTGAAGACAATTGAACCGGTGGTCTTTTGCTTCTTCTCGTTGGCTTGTAGCCTATCTCTTTCTTTTGACAACGTTGTCACCCATTCCTCCAAAGATTTAATCTTAGATTTCAACAGGGGAACATCGGTGTAATAATGTTCAAGCCAAGAATTGCATTGAGTGCAAGGTGGTTGATTTGGCCTTGGCATTACAGGTGGGGGTTCGTTCAAGTTACCAGGGGTTTCACTATGAAGCTTGATTCCCGGGAATTTAGGGTCGTTCTTGAGGCACGGAGGTAAGCTGGAAACATAGTCATAGGGTTCCATAGAGTAGAGGCCATGAGAGTAAGGGTATTCCTCAGCTAGGAAACATCCAATCTCAGAGTCTGAATCCTCGCTCAAGACGATAGTCTTCTGGTCAATGTATTGTTTAAGTTTGTTCCTAGCACATCTGGATATCCATCGTGCATTTTTATTTCCCTTACTATTGACACCAGTACCACCTTTGCCTTTCTTCCTTACAGGCTTCTTGATGGCCTTAGTATCGTCTTTAGCACATGGGTCGGCCATGGTATCGGGTAAGTCAAAGTTGGGGTAGTTCGATGGTTTGACAGGGGGTATAAGGTTAGGAGGTGGCACGACTGGCCCAACCAAAGTTTCAGTGACCACAACCTTGTCCACTTGGACACACTCGGGAGTGACAAAGCCATTTCTGGATAGGAAGGATTTCCAACAGTCACCATTAAGCTTCAAATGATGAACTGTAATGATTTTGATCAAGCAGTGATGGAAAAGGCTGCTATCAGCCTTCTCATTCTTAAATCGTTTGGACATTTTGTATAGACTGCATAGGAGATAGTGCGGCATGTTCAGAGGGTAGTCTATAAAATTCATCAATAACCGAAGATGATAAAGAAATACCAAACCGTAACGACCTTCGCAAGTCACAAACTGCTTAACAATTGCCAATAGATCATGCCACCTGGTTTTGAGGGCAGTGACAGGCATACCTCTATCACAACTAACAATCTTTCTCGATGTGAATAGGAGCGGCCACGACACCTCGTCCACTTTCAAGTTCTTAAACCACCTCTTCCCTTTAACTGGTAAGCCTGTAGCTGAGCTGAGGAATTCCTTATTTAGTTCAAGATGTATGTCTCCAACCTTAGCCCTGCATCCGTCGAAAGTGAGGGAAAACTTTTGGGCTACCGAAAGGTTGAAACCCTCAAATATCTAGATGAAAACTAACCAACCACTATTTTCCAAATCCTCACGAGCATTGTTGAATAGCAGGAGTGTTTGGCTGCCATTAGGTTCTATGCACACCACAGGTGCCATAGGAGAGGGCACACAGTGAGCAGGGTAAACGGACAGGGGTTTGGACAGGGTATACGCAGGATCAAATAGCTCACAGACTTCCCCAAAACCAATAGACGTAACCTGGGATAGAAAGGAAGGCATTAATGCCTAAGTGTGTGAGGGTGGTGGAAGGAAATCAACCCATGCAAAACAGTCATATCCAAATGTACAATTGACGGCGCATACGGTGATTCAAATCACTATTGCAATGTGTTAAAAGCAATGCCATTCAAACAATTAATGAAAACTATGGTAAGTCGATCCAAATATTTGTACAAGCAATAGTGTTTGCATGGTTTTAAAATCAAAACAATGTTTCAAATATAGCACCAAGGATTCGATCATAAATCGTATGCTTTGTATGAAACCATTGAATTAAAGGTCTAATCACCATGTTAATGCGTTGTTATGAAATCATTGAATTCGATCAAAAGCAATAGGACATAAACCACCATTGAATCAAGGAATTAATTACAATCATTAGAATATGATCACAGTCTTATAAAATGAAGTCATTTTAACAACAAAAAAATGCCAAATGAGTAAAGGTTTTGGTGTCTTGCCAACTGTGTGACCATAATTGAATTGGAAATGCAATGAACACATAGACAAGAGTAACTATAATAATCCAGTGACGATTTTAATGCCATTGACGTGACTTTGAAATCAAAGTTTTCACGCTTGCAGTCGTGAAAACGAGAACAAAGGCAGGTGTGCAAATGCACAAGATAATCATGTCGTTTTATCCAAAAGATTGTGATAAGAATCAAGGGTTCCAAAACACTTGTGTAGGCAGCTTATAAAGATAGGATAAAAATGCGAAATGGCTACCAACAATGGCGACACACTGGTAGAAGCAGTTATCTCTGCCAAAAGAACAAATTCAGATTATGATAATGAGAATAATTCTAACTCAAAAATAACCAAAAAATTGTTTAAACATCATCAGTAATCAAATATTCCAACAGTGCTTAAAGGATGAAAACTGATAACAGTCTTAAGACATGCAAGCCACGATATTTAAGATAAAATCTCCAATACTGTTGACAGAGACACTGCTTCCAGCAGGCGTTCATAGCCTCGACAATGTTTCCATTTAACCCACTCTGATATCTGTATCTTGCCAAGAAGTTCCAGATCAGAATAAAGGACATTTTAAGGTCAAGAGATTTCATACTTACGAATTTTCATATACCCGACATTGCTTCGCTGCCAGCGGGCCTGTTCAGTACCCCGACGAAGTTGTCTTGGCGTCATGCATGCATTTACCTACTACCAGCAGACCTGTTCAGCATCCCAGCGGGTTTACAAGCACTTCCCACAACTCTTTTATGTTTTAATCTTTTAAAGATATATGATTGAGCGGGGTGATGCTGAAAATTATGATATTTTAAATATATTTTTACAGACCTCAACAGAATTTTTTAGAACTGTCCTTCATTAAGATTCAGAGATGGTTTGTTAACAAAACCAACCTTCTAAGGAAGGGAGACATCTTTTGAGTTATTCCCTTAAGGAATAGGGACAACGTAAAAAGATAATGGATGATCGTGACAGGATTTACTCACAGATCGAAATCAGTTAACTTCTTTCAAACAACAGTCCTTGTTCAACACAAATGTAAATTTCAGAAGTATATATTTGATGTTTAGACAATTTTTCAACAGTCATTTTAGAGAAAGAATTTTTTGTTTTCTTAGTCTGAATAGTTCAAAAATGCAGGTATGTGTATTTCCAAAAACAAAAATTGATATGTACAAGGGGAAAAATCAAAACCAAAAACAGTAAAAGAAAAGCAAACAAAAGAAAAATATTTACATAGTATACAAAGGGTTGCCATCAAGTGAAATATCTTTTCAGAGCTTGGCCATTCACCGGATAGGTGTCTGGCTGTCCCTCTAGATTCTGTAATCGGAAAGAGCTGAGACCCAATTTCTCAGCAATTAAAAACGGTCCAAGCCATAAGTTCTGAAACTTTGTGTGTTCTTCCTTTCCCTCATGCGGTTTGTCCCATTTCAAGACAAGGTCACCTACTTTGAAGTTCCTATCGGAGGCAGAGTTGGAATCAAACCAGCTTTTGACCACTAGTTGATGCTGATCTTACTTACGTTTAGCTTGAGCTCTTACCTCTTCTATTTTCATTAAAGCGTTAATTCGGTTTTCCAAAGGGGGACAGTCTTCCTCTTGTATTTTCTGTGATAGCTGTAGTGAGGGAAGAAGAATGTGTGGTGGCAGAATTGCTTCTCTTCCATAGATGAGAAAGAAGGGAGAGTTACCTACAATAGTCTTAGGTGTTACCCTATCAGCCCAGATTACGTTTAACAGTGCGTTATGTCAGTTTTTGTGATTTTCAGCTACCGTTCTCTTGATGATTTTAATCAGATTCTTATTCGTTGATTCTACTAATCCATTGCCCTGAGGGTAGTAGCTGGCAAAATATTTCAATTTAATTCCTTTTTCTAGAGCGAACTGAATCATTTCAAGAGATGAAAAATAAGAAGTGTTATCGAATACTAAACAGTCATGGATACCAAAACGAGTAATAATATTCGAATTTAAAAAGGCAATTACCTGACTGGTATTCACAGTTCTTAATGCGGTGGCTTCAGACCACCTGGTGAAATAATCTGTGGTTGTTATGATAAATTTATGTTGCTATGAGGATGGCGGATTGATTGGACCTATAATATCAAGGCCCCACTGCTGAAAAGGGGAGTCTATTGAAATGGGCTGCAAAGGAAAGGCTGGTTTCTGTATCCGCCCGGATGCTTTTTGACAAATAATACACTTGTGGCACAAGGCATGGGCATCTCTAAAAAGTGTGGGCCAGTAATAACTGGCTCTCAAGATTTTATGGGCAGTGGTCTCACCACCAAAATGCCCACCAGCTTCTCCTACATGCAATTCTAGTAAGACCTTTTCTGCTTCATCTTTCTCAAGACAACGCATTAGTACTCCATCAAAATTTTGACAAAACAGAATACCATTAATCAACTGAAATGAGGCAGATTTTAATCTCAACGCTCTTCTTTTAGTGGGATCCAGGTGACGGGGGGCTGACCCATGTTCAATACAGAATTTTATATCGTCATACCAGGGACTGACAGAGTTTTGTGCACAGCAGATTGCATTTTGATTGTGTTTTCCTAGGTTTGACATATCATTTTCTTCCTGTTGTCCTACTGCTGAGTCAGCAACTAACTTGCATAACCCTTGGCCTCTCACTATTTGAGATGGGGTAATTTTTATGTCATACTCTTGCAAGGAAGTAGCCCAGTTCACCCTCTTTTCGTCTAATTCTTTCTGCACTAACAGATTCCTGACGGCTGGGTAAGGGACAATAATTTTCATCATAGATTTCAAAAGATAAGATCAAAAGTGCTTGACTGCTTTAAAAACAACGTAGGCTTGCTGATCTACCGATAGGTAATTAAGTTCCGCACCTTTGAAAGAAGAGCTCATAAAGACAATGGGTACTTCATTGTTTTCAACGTTCTTTTGAGTTAGGACGGCAGCGTAAGAGCGGTCAGAGGCAAATGTGTAGAGCGTGAAGTCTTGTGAAAAGTCGGGGCTCATGAGAGAAGGAGCGTCTATTATGGCCTTTTTTATTGAATTGAAAGCTTGATTTTCTACGGGTCCCTAATGATGTTGTGCGTCTTTCTTAATTAAATTCTGTAAAGGTCTCACCATCTCGGAGAAACTGGGGACGAATCTCCTAACAAAGTTTATCTTGCCTAAGAAAGAATGCATAGATTTTTTGGATGAGGGAGGAGGAAGTTTCGAGATGACTTGTGTGCTTTCGGGGTCGATAATCATCCCTTTGCTTGACACAATGAATCCTAAGAGTTTACCTTGTTCTACTGCGAAGATAGAATTTTTTGGATTTAAGGAAATGCCATATTTACGACATCGCTGTAGAACAGCTCTTAAATGAGCTAGATGATCGGTTTTGTTTTTGGAAAATACAGTAACATCATCTAAGTAAACTATGACGGATTGATTGATTAAGCCTCGGAAAGCGATGTCCATCGCTCTCTGGAAAGTGGCACCGGCATTAATCAGTCCAAAGGGCATTTTCCTATAAGCGTAGGTGCCCCATGGAGTGCGGAAGGTAGTTTTAAGTTGGTCTGGAGGAGACATCAGGACTTGGTTGTACCCTGAAAAACCATCCAATAAGGATAGTCTCTTAGAACCAGATACCTGTTGAAGGATCTGTTCCATAGGTGGGACAGGGTAGTTGTCTTTATCAAACACTCTATTAAGGTTTCAGAAATCGATGCAAAGTCGGATTTCCCCACTTTTATTCCGGACAGGGACAAGGTTAGAAACCCATTGCGTGTGCCTAACTGGGAAAATTATCTTAGCGTTCAGAAGTTTATTTAATTCTTTTTTGACGGTTGGTTCAAGCTTAGGGTGCATTTTTCTTTATTTTTGTTGAAAGGGTAAGGTTTGGGGTTTCATAGGAATGACGTGTTGTATGATGTTAGGGTCGAAAGTTTTAAGGTCATCATACGTCCACGCAAAAACATCTTTAAATTCCTTAAAAAATTTAATAAATGCAGCTTTTTCTTGTTCATAACACCCTACCCCTAAATTAATGCACTGAGGATTGTCATTAGTTCCCAAGTTTACTTTTTCATACGATAACGAGGAACTATTGGTTTTACAGCTGACCGATTTTTTGAATTTATCTTGAAGATCCTAAAATTTCTCTAATCTAACTATAGACTTAGGGATCGAATTTACCATGTCCGATGAAGATTCAGGAGTTCTCGGATCTGGTATTACCGTGAAATCGCACAAATTGTCATTATGTGTGCATTCGTCGATCATCGTGCCTTGAAAAGTTTCTTCCATATGCAAGAAGCTAATGATCTGTTGATCGTCGGCAAAGACTCTTCAATTCGTGATGTTTTCGGGAACGGATGGCCTGAACAACAGTTCAACGAAGAATGCATTCAGGGAGAAGCCTTCTGGAGGAAAGAGTTTAGAAGCTACATTAGCTAATATATCATCTTCAGAATTATTCAATCTAGGAATAGAATTTATGTTGAAAGCAGAAAACTTATTCATTAAATTCCATACCTTGGATTGGTAGCTTTTAAGATGCGGAGACAGACAGTGGATAGAATCTCTTACCTGTCTAACCACGATTTCGGAATCGCCAAAGACAGTCAGATTTTGAATGTTCATATCTAAAGATTTTTTGAGGCCCTGCAGTAAAGCCTCATATTCCGCTGTGTTATTAGTACATTCAAATTCTAACCTACATGAGACCATTGTGTAGAAGCCGCTGGCTGCACATATGCTACAATCTCAGACTGTTGTTCTGGGTTGGTGATAGCTGAAGTCTCGGCCATGAAATTTATGAAAAATGTATCCATCCCTTGTATTTCGAGTGAATCGGCAAACGGTGTAAATGGTTCATTAGGATCATTCAAATCTGTGACCGTGAACTTGAGGTAGCGTTCACGGTTTACCTTGATTTTGTTGGGCTTGCCATTTTTTGGAAGCCACAGGTGAGACCAATCTGTTGCGAAATAGCCATGTAGCTGCTCTGACCAGTCTCTGCTTAGAAACAAACCATAAAATTCTGGAATATCCACAACAATAATATCAATAACTTGATGAACTTTGGGGTTAGACGATAATCTTATAAGCACATTCCTTAATTCGCCTATGAATTTAACACTAGTTCGATCAAGTTGGATGATTTTGAAAGTGGATGGTTCAAATTCATCATTAATCTTTTGACACACATACCATGGCATCACATTGGATGATGCTCCTGAGTCTACCATACAATTGTGCATGTTTATATTAAAGATTTCGAAAGTTAACAAAAATGGAGGTACATTTCTGCGAGTACTAAGTGTGGAAGATTGTGGCTTTTTATTCGCAGTTTCTAAAGCTAATTTATCTACATTTGTTACATTATTTACAGGAAGGCTTCCTTTATCATGAAGATCAGGATTATTCTTAGTGGAAGTCTTCGGAGGAACTTTTTTCTGTACAACCTTGTTGCTGCTTGAATTACCATTTTTGCTATTCTCTGCGATATTTTGTAACATTTTTTGTAGCAGAAATGGAAATTTTAATAATTCGTAAACAGAAATGTTAGCCCTTAAATTTTTTAGATCTTCAACTAAATCATAATCTAAGTTGGGGTTTACATGACTCTATTTAGTCTCAGCTGGTTTAGATTGCTTTGGGGGAAAAGTCGTAGTGTTTTCGGAAGAAGGTTTGTTTGTTGTCTTACTCCTAGTATTGTAGGGATGTACTGTCTCGAAGTTAGCTTGAAAAATGCTATCCGAGAAGTGTCCAAAAATGTTCGGAGAATATTCTTCTTCTTCAACTGTCTCTTGCTCAACAACCTCCTTAGGAATCTCAGGCAGCATCAAGTTATCCTGGGCTTCTAGAATTGTTTGAAGGGCGAATTGCAGACTTTCTAGATTTAAGCCCTCGGTATTTGGATTAGGTCGGTTGGTGGGAAAAGGGTTTCTGAATGGGGGTTTGTAAGGCCCTTTTCTCGAAGAAGCTTCCTTGGTCATCCTTTTCAAATCTATAACTTGATTTGATATTTTTTGAACGACTTTAGTTAAGTTTTCTAAATCCAAGCTTTCAGGTTGTGTTTTATTTTGAGAAGGTCTAGGGAGGATCTCGATCTTTTTTTTGGAAGATGAACTAGTTTTTGTTTCGTTGCTAGTAGTGTCATTTAAACTAAGGATGTCTTTTTCAATCCAGCTGGCCTCTTCGAAGGCCTCTAACAACGTAGCTTTCTTTGATCGTTTTACCCAAATGGATATACTTTTATGCAAGGCTTTAGTATAGTATGCTATGATAAGATTCTCGACAGGCATGGAATCCGTAGGGATTCGGTTCTTAAGTGTTAAGAATCTTTGATTAAAGTCTTTAATTTTCTCTTTTGAGTTCATTCTTAAGCTAGAGAGCTCCATAACTAGAACTTCTGGAGACTTATCATCTCCAAACTTCTCAAGAAAGTAGGATTCAAACTTCTCCCAAGACACGATGGTATGGGGTTGCTGGGTAAAGTACCAGGTAGAGGCATTTCCCTCGAAAGTATAGAGGAACAACTTATAGACTACATCTTCATGCTCGACATCACGGAGTCTAATGGCTAACATAAACTTTTTAATGTGGTCTTCGGCGATCTGCTTAGAGTCAGGGTCAAACTTGGGAAGCCACTTCTCTGGATGTTTGGGTAAGGGATGCTAAGGCTCGGGTATGGCTACTGCATCCTGGTCGAGCCAGGGTCTGGCAGGATTGTTCTGGTTGGCCATTGGTGTAGGTGGTGTGGAAGGCTGAGAAGGGGAACTGCCTTCGTCAGAAGAGTCTTCTCCAGAAGAAGAAGGAGGTGATGGAGGTGGTGAGGGTGGTATTCCAGATCCTCCTGCAACAGGATTAAGGATTGGATCTGTAGGGTTTAAAGTGAGGTTAGTGCCTCCAAGTTGTTCTTTGATATCAGAGAAGTCTAAACGTTGGTCCAAAGGTTGATTTGGTTGCCTCAGATGGGCGAAGGCATTATGTGTTCTTAAGAGATATTGGCGGACAATCTCTTGTACGTCACCACCTGTAGGATTTGGAGTTACGGGTTCAAATGTAATCCGTAGATCGTCGTTTGTTGTGGTTGTTTTTTGAGGGACGACGTTTTCATTTGAATGATTTCTTGTCACTATAGGCGAGTGGTTAGGTGGTGGAGGAGTCTTATGATCGCCTCATGCCATTAATAATTTTTAGGCCCTCCTTCTAGCGCCATTTGTTGACGGGCGAAAGTGAACGCTCGTCAATTGGAGAAGTGGATCCGGTCTTGGGTTGTCTAAATAACCCAAGCCATTTGGGATGATCCACCCTGATGGGTTTAGCGGCTCCGTTGGCCGATCTAATTCCTAGGAAAAAGAAAGAAAAGCTAAACTAAGAAAAACTAATCTAAGTGGAAAACGTGACTACAACGAAACTATATACAAATCTAAAACAAATACATACAATTTACTAATTGATATCATAAAAAAATAATTCTACTTAATTAAATGTTCAGCTATCAACACAATTAAATCTTAATCACAAATGTACAGTATTTACAGATTACATATTTTAAATGAAAACCTGCAAAAATCATTTGTAAACTGTCCTATGACAACAAAACTATTTTTTATTTTTTTTTATAACTTTATGAGAAATAAAGAAAATGAAAACTATCTAAGCTGAGCAATTAAAATAATAATCCTAACTATAAATCTGAACTATATATATATGTCTAAACTACTTAAATAACACTAATAAACTAACCTATAATAATGCTTTCCAATTTGTCCCGTGCAGAGTATCTGATTCAGCTGTTCGATGGGAGGAAACCCGCACCAGATTTTCCACAAGATTCTTGTAAATAGGAAGAAGAAGTTCTCTTTGAATATAAATGATAGGACAAACAAGACATAAAATGACAACAATCTTAAAATTTGCAAATCATCACACTTAGATAAACCTGTATGCAAAGATTTGTATAAAATGATTCATTTAACGAAGAAGATAAACCTTTAATTCATTACATTGAAACAAAGTAATTGGTGTACTTTAAAATAAGAGACATCAGATATGGACAACACATAAACCAAATCACATCAACCTGCAACGAATTATGATAGCTAAAGTAGTCGATAATTGATTGCAAACTGATATGAAGAAAACTTGAAATAAAAGTTTGATATATTGAAAGCTAAAGCTGTTACAAAACATCCACTTTCATCCCAGTTTGTATCCTCATAAGTCCAAAGTCTTTCTTCTCCCAACAGTGATGGGTTCATTACAAAAAATAACAAGTATTTAAAGGCCACAGGGTAAAGCATCCCTGTGGGAATTATCAAAAATAGTTTACAAAAAATCTGGGAATAATCTCCCAAGTCTCTATTTCTGCCTATGATTAATAACTTGAAAACAAAAAAACATGTTCTAAACTGCCACAGCATGTCCAATTTGCCATTTGAAATTCATATGCACCTGAAAGTGGACAAGAATACACAAGTTTAGATAATGTTTTATTTGTAAAATTAACAGAAAACAAAATTTTAAGACTAGCTACAGAATCTTACGATTTTGTAGCTGGTCTTATTTGCAAACAGAACCATTTTAAATCAATCCAAACGATAACATAAATATGCTCGACTTATTAAACAAATATTTAATTACTAATTCAAAAAAAAACAAATCATTCATGCCAGAAGTAACTAAATCTTTATGCCAATTTGAAATAGACAGAAATCGTGTTTAATTAATCGACTGGTAACAAGGATAAATGCAATATGTTAAACATCTTTTATTACCAATTCAGAGCAGAAAGAATCGTTTTGACAATTCAAAACCAACGAAATCATTTTGGAATCAATTTCAATTGAAACAGACTATAAACGAATATCAAACAAATCTTCATATTCATTCAATACAAACACAATAGTTTATGTCGACTCAGAACTTAACAAAATCGTTGTTGAATCAAAACAAAACTAACAGAATCGTTTTTTAATTCAAAACTAACAGAACTATATCAAACCAATCTTCAATGCATATACAAACGACTATGCTAATTGAGTGCATACAACATCGTTTCATAATCAAACCAAAAGGAATGAATCAAACTAACTCAGGGCCGACACAATCGTTACACTAATGCAAAATCGTATCAATCAAAACATCGTTGTGTTCGATTTTAGCAAACAAATATTCAATGCAAAAAAAAATAGTTTATACTAATCCAAAAAGAAATATTTTATACTAACTCAAATAAAAACGAACTCATTCCTGGAAATTCGAAGTAAACAGAACCGTTTCTGAATCTATTTAAACAAACAGGACTAATCAAAAGCAAACCCAATCGGTCATACTAATTCAAACCAAATCATAAAACAAAATCGATGTTGAAATACATACTTGGGTAGTAGGAAAATGATTCGATCAGGATAACTTTGAATTGACAAAGGCTGTTGCTGCCTCAACATTTCTGAAGACAATTGAACCGATGGTCTTTTTCTTCTTCTCATTGGCTTGTAGCTTGTCTCTTTCTTTTGACAATGTTGTCACCCGTTTTCCAAAGATTTAATCTTAGATTGCAACAGGGGAACATCGGTGTAATAACGTTCAAGTCAAGAATTTCATTGAGTGCAAGGTGGTTGATTTGGCCTTGGCATTACAGGTGGGGGTTCGTTCAAGTTACCAGGGGTTTCACTATGAAGCTTGATTCCCGGGAATTTAGGGTCGTTCTTGAGGCACGGAGGTAAGCTGGAAACATAGTCATAGGGTTCCATAGAGTAGAGGCCATGAGAGTAAGGGTATTCCTCAGCTAGGAAACATCCAATCTCAGAGTCTGAATCCTCGCTCAAGATGATAGGCTTCTGGTCAATGTCTTGTTTGGGTTTGTTCCTAGCACATTTGGATATCCATCGTGCATTTTTCTTTCCCTTACTGTTCACACCAGTACCACCTTTGCCTTTCTTCCTTACAGGCTTCTTGATGGCCTTAGTATCATCTTTAGCACATGGGTCGGCCATGGTATTGGGTAAGTCAAAGTTGGGGCAGTTCGAGTGTTTGACAGGGGGTAGAAGGGTAGGAGGTGGCATGGCTGGCCCAACCAAAGTTTCAGTGACCATAACCTTGTCCACTTGGACACACTCGGGAGTGGAAAAGCCATTTCTTGATAGGAAGGCTTGCCAACAGTCACCATTAAGCTTCAAATGATGAACGATAATGATTTTGATCAAGCAGTGATGGAAAAGGATGCTATCAGCCTTCTCACGCTTAAATCATTTGGACATTTTGTACAGACTGCATAGGAGATAATGCGGCATGTTCAGAGGGTAGTCTATAAAATTCATCAATAACCGAAGATGATAAATAAATACTAAACTGTAACAACCTTCGCAAGTCACAAACTGCTTAACAATTGTCAATAGATCATGCCACCTGGGTTTGAGGGCAGTGACAGGGATACCTCTATCACAACTAACAATCTTTCTCGATGTGAATAGGAGCGGCCATGGCACCTCGTCCACTTTCGAGTTCTTAAACCACCTCTGCCCTTTAACTGGTAAGCATGTAGCTGAGCTGAGGAATTCCTCATTTAGTTCAAGATGTATGTCTCCGACCTTATCCCTGCATCCATCGAAGGTGAGGGAAAACTGTTGGGCTACCGAAAGGTTGAAACCCTCAAATCTTTGGATAAAAACTAACCAGCCACTATTTTCCAAATCCTCACAAGCATTGTTGAATAGAAGGAGTGTTTGGCTGCCATTAGGTTCTATGCGTACCACAGGTGCCATAGGAGAGGGCACACAGTAAGCAGGGTAAACGGACAGGGGTTTGGACAGGGCATACGCAGGATCGAATAGCTCATATACTTCCCCGAAACCAACCGAGGTAACCCGGGATAGAAAGGAAGGCATTAATGCCTAAGTGTGCAAGGGTGGTGTAAGGAAATCAACCCATGCAAAACAGTCATATCCAAATGTACAATCGACAACGCATTCGGTGATTCAAATCACTATTGCAATGTGTTAAAAGCAATGCCATTCAAACAATTAATAAAAACTATGGTAAGTCAATCCAAATATTTGCACAAGCAATAGTGTTTGCATGGTTTTAAAATCAAAACAATGTTTCGAATATAGCACCAAGGATTCGATCATAAATCGTATGCTTTGTATGAGACCATTGAATTAAAGGTCTAATCACCATGTTAATGTGTTGTTATGAAATCATTGAATTCGATCAAAAGCAATAGGACATAAACCACCATTGAATCAATGACTCAATTACAATCATTAGAATATGATCACAGTCTTATAAAATGAAGTCATATTAACAACAAAAAAATGCCAAATGAGTAAAGGTTTTGGTGTCTTGCCAACTGTGTGACCATAATTGAATTGGAAATGCAATGAACACATAGACAAGAGTAACCATAATAATCCAGTGACGATTTTAATGCCATTAACGTGACTTCGAAATCAAAGTTTTCACGCTTGCAGTCGTGAAAACGAGAACAAAGGCAGGTGTGCAAATGCGCAAGATAATCATGTTGTTTTATCCAAAATATTGAGATAAGAACCAAGGGTTCCAAAACACTTGTGTAGGCAGCTTATAAAGATAGGATAAAAGTGTGAAATGCCTGCCAACAGGATCATAATGGCATCTAGAGAATCCAGTGGCAATACTAAAGCTATCCATTTTGGCATACCAAGCTCGGGGATCTTTCTTGAGACCATAAAGACATTTCTTGAGGTGACAAACAAGGCTAGAGTAATTCTGGACATATCTAGGAGGTTGTTCCATGTAGATTTCTTCTTGCAAATCTTCGTGCAAGAGGGCGGATTTAACATCCATCTGATGGACCTCCCATTTATGTGAGGCAGCAAGGGAAAGAACAAGGTGGATGGAATTCATTTTTTCTACAGGGGCAAAGGTTTCATTATAGTCAATTCCTTCAACTTGGGAAAATCCTTTGGCAACTAACCAAGCCTTGTGTCTTTCAACACTTCCATCTGATGCATACTTAGTTCTGTAGATCCATTTTCATCTAACAAGTTTTCTTCCTTTTGGAAGAGGTACAAGATCCCAAGTATCATTTTCCATTAAGGAATGATACTCTTCATTCATTGTTGTATCCCAATCTGGATGACCTGAAACTTCTAGAATTGTTTCTGCATCATGAGTTTCTGAAACTTGAGACAAAAGAGAAGAGGCTCGCTAGAACTATGAACGTGTTCGACGCTGATCTGAAGGATCACCGACAAGATCACCAACTGCTTCTTGTGTTGAACGGACCCATCTAGGAAGCGCTGGAGCTAGTGCTAGTTCAGGTTCAAAGGACTCAGCTGGAGGAGGGTGAGCGGGCCGAGGTGGATTTTCATCCTCACTGTCATCATATGAAGAATAAACTAGATCATAAGAAGGCACAAACGTCGAATATGGCTTGCAGGTTGAAGAAGGCACAATCGACGAATTAAGTGTTGGATTACTGAGAGGGGGGGTGAATCAGTAATAGCATAATTATAATCCTTTTTCTTCAAATGTTATATCAATGTAGAATTATTATCCAATAATGAGCAGTAAGAAATAAATAATCACACACATACACAGTACACCACTGTTTTACGTGAAAACCCAAATCGGGAGAAAACCACATAATGCTTTTTCTTATATGTCTTGAAGAATTACATTCATTGAAAGCACCAACTTCCTTTTTTTTCCAGCTACAACTGGAAGGAGGCTCCAACCCCCCAATTCTCTGGCTACAACCAGAAGGAGGCTACAACCCCCAATGTTCTCTGGATACAATCGGAAGGTGGCTACAACCACCTGTCCTTGCCCCGTCCTTCCACCCTGAAGTAGAAGTAGAATGATGGAACCATTTCCACACTATCATTGTGAGATATACCACTGTAAACCTGTACCAATAAATATGAACCATGCATCAACCATGCATCAACATGTACCTCAACCTATAATCAACCTGTACCATAAACAAGTGCATCATCCATGCACCAACCTGTAATCAACCTTTACCATAAACAAGTGCATCCAACCATGTAACAAGTATGTACCAATCATTTTTCAAATACTCATCAACTATGACTCATCAATATGTACCAAAATCATCAACTATACACCTCATGTATATGCGTCAACTCATCAACTACTTGTCTCAACCATGTACTCAACATGTAACACAACCAAAAGCCCTCATCAATTTCATCATCCAAATATAATTTGTAGCTTTGTAATAGACCTGGTGTATATGATCACATTCCTACAAACCTTCATTAACTTTAAAAACAAGAGACTAGAATTTTCATCAAACTTTTCTTTAGTCTCACATGCCTAGTTTTGGACTAGTCAACAACCCTAACTTGAAGTAATCATAACTTTGAACCTATAATGTGTAAAGATATGGAAATTATATAAAATGTTCTTTAGTGTGTTTAATACAATTCCTCCAAGTTTCACTACTTGGAACCTTTCAGAAAAGGATTTATATCAAAAATAACATACCTTGCTGAATTCTGGCTTATTCTAGAGAGCGACCTTGTAGTGCGTGCCCCACACAAAATGTATGATGAAATTATATGAAAATATTACAAAACATACTACACATGGTACCCTAACCAACACATTTGGTCTCACTGAATTTGGATCTGTTATGAATACGTTATCATGTTTTTACCCGAAACACCTCATTTTGACTAGTTTCAGAACTGGCCACAAACCCTATTTTCCATGGAGTGTAACTCCAAAAATACAATGCCCCACAAGATGAATTTTTTTTCAAAGATACTTGGAAATGTTATCTCACTTGTAGAGAAATTTCACATTTTGAATCATTATAGAAAAAATGTTATAGCGAAAATGGTGAGATGACCTGTAAATAACATACCTTAGAAAGCACCATCAAAAGAATTTATCCTTCCTTGCATTTCGGCCTTCTTT
>JZKD02S1693154.1:14136-29802 GCA_000966675.3 Picea glauca | reverse complement strand
GGAATTGAGCATATATAGTGCGCAGCTATCTTTGAAACAAAAGACTTCCCTGGGTTGATAATTTATGTTTCACTTGTTTGTTTGAAATTAATTAAGCAATTATAGTGACCAACATGGACATTGCTTCATATCAATAAAGGTATCAATTTTAGTTGTGGTTCTCTATATTTGTGTTGTTCTGCTGGTATTTTTTTGCAGTATTTCCATTTTCTATTTCATATAATAGATCTAGTACCTAACATAGTTCTTGAATCCAACTTGTTTCATAGCACTTTTATTATCGTCATCAATTCATTGATTATTTTTTCTTTCAATAATCAAGCATAAATTTTCTAATCGGGGTCTAATCATTATAGTATGAAAATTGTCTAGGTCAGTTTTGTTTTGGGATTTAAAAATTGGGATAGTTAAACTTTAGTCCATTTTTAGGGATTTCTTGCTTGATAGTTTGATTGAGAACATGTTTGATATGAGGTACAAAGATCAAAATCTCAAGTTTTAAGATATCACCTTTGTATCCTTCAATATATTTATATTTTTTTATTTCTGAGATGTTTAATTCTATAGTTATACTCTCAACTAAAAAAAATATTTTGATAGAGATGATTTGCATAGATTCCTTTAAAGACATCAAGGGAAATATATATATATATATATATATATATATATATATATATATATATATATATTATATAATTCTTTAGGTTTTCTATGGATGATGTTAGGCCAAAATTGTATATCCTATATTCTACATAAATCTAGAAGTATCTTTTGATTTTTTTTATTAGATATTTACATTTTTGTTTTTCTATTAAAGACTTGTAATATTTAATGTTACTCTCCTTGTTAGAATGGTTAAGGGGTTTTAGTATCATCTTTGCAATTTTATATTCTAAGTCATACCAAGGGTTATAAACATGTTTTATTTTTTTATTTTTTAGAGTACATTCCTAAGCAATGAAATACATTTGAAGTGAATTTTTCATAGACTCTTTATATTTTCATTGTTCATATCATAATTTAACAAATCTTATAAATCCTTGAGAAAATAAGAAGCTAAATTCCATTGTCACATAGAACATGATTGCTTGTATTATGCCTAATCATTTTTTCAAAGGCTAAATATATATTTAAAGTTACCATGATAAGGCAATTCTCAAAATCTAGCTTGTTCTCTTTATTTAGATTAATATTATATATTTTATTCAACAAAGGAATAACATGACATGATTAATGAAAACTCTATATTTCTTGTTTATACATGTAATTACCATGATAAGGCAATTCTCAAAATCTAGCTTGTTATCTTTGTTTAGATAAATATTATATATTTTATTCAACAAAAGAATAACATGACATAATTAATGAAAATTCTATATTTCTTGTTTATACATGTAATGAGGTGAGAACTAATCCAATGATCCAATTCATTACAAATAAATATTTCATCGAAATAATCCATCCTAAGAGTTTGATTCCAAATGATTATTTTTATTATCACTAAGGGTTAGACTAGGATCCTCTTCTATCCATACAATATTGTGACATACAATATTGGATTTAGCCCAACAAGTTATACTATTAAAATCTTCTATAAGAAGAATAACCTATTTGTCTAACCTCTTTGTCTTTAAGGGTGTTAGTATCATTCTCCATGTTAATAAAATGGCAACCAATTGGACTAATTGATATGCCACAAATAAGGGAAGCATATACCAAGTAAACAAGAATATTAGCAAATACAAAATTTGGTTGCAAAATATTATATTATATTTATTTATAGAAAATCTTATAAATAAATACTAATAAAAAAATTTGACAACGTCAAAAACTATCAAAACCAAACAAATAAAAGGTGGCTAGCTAACTATTGAATGTTTATTTATCTTAATAAATTCTCAATTGATAAGTTATTTTTAGGAAAATAAAGGCTCTATTAATAATATACTCTAGTCTTATTATTCCTCCCAAATTACAAAGAAATCATCATCACTTTCTTTCCAATCAAAACCAAACAAACAAAAGGTGGCTAGTTAACTATTGAATGCTTATTTATCTTAATAAATTCTCAACTGATAACTTATTTTTAGGACAAATTACAAAGAAATCATCATCACTTTTTTTCTAATCAAAACCAAACAAACAAAAAGTGGCTAGTTAACTATTGAATGCTTATTTATCTTAATAAATTCTCAACTGATAACTTATTTTTAGGAAAATAAAAGCTCCACTAATAATATACTCTAGTCTTATTATTCCTCCCAATTTACAAAGAAATCATATCACTTTCTTCCCAACCAAAACCAAACAAACAAAAAGTGGCTAACTAACTATTGAATGTTTATTTATCTTAATAAATTCTCAACTGATAAGGTAGTTTTAAAAAAATAAAGACTCCACTAATAATATACTTTAGTCTTATTATTCCTCCCAATTTACAAAGAAATCATCATCACGTTCTTCCCAATTTATAAAATTTCATACTATTCAATTTGACAAAGCAACCAAACTCCTAGTTAAAATTAGGCATTAGGCATTAGATTAGTTTGAATTTAGCCTTAAATATCTTGACAAATGTAAGTGAATATGGTTGAACTAATTCACTTTGAGAAAAATTAGGAATTAGATTAGTTTGAATTTATCCTTACATATCTTGCCAAATGTAAGTGAATATGGTTGAACTAATTCACTTTGAAATATGGTTGAACTGATTCACTTTGAGAAAAATTAAGAATTAAATTAGTTTGAATTTATCTTTAAATATATTGCCAAATGTAAGTGAATATGGTTGAACTAATTCACTTTGAAAAAAAATAGGAAAAAATAATAAAGAGTAAATAAGGAGCTCAATAAAGGTGTTTCCCTCTAAAAAAACTTAGAGGATAGAGATTTAGAGCACAATGTCTAGTTCCACTCTCTATTGTCTATTATTAGTGAATTTCAACTTAAGAATATTGTTAATACATCCACTTATGATAATGTCGATATATGAAGTGATTAAAACAACACATGAAATATTATTTTTTTGGATAGCAGGAAGGGATATGCAACAAGGATAATGCCATTATTTAAAACTATAACATAACAAGTGAAATAACCACCACTAGAACTCATAGTTTCTTTTGTAAGTGAAAATAAGTAAGGCACACCATTCTCATGGAGGATATTTAATTTCCATTAGTGTAGTGTGACATTAATGGCAAGAAAATGTGTATCAAATATGACAATCAAAGTGGAAAAACCTACAACATTGAAATGCTCTCGATTTAGAATAATATAATATTTTATTACAATGGGGTTATTAGAAATAATCATTGGATTTCTTTTAACGAGAAATTATTTATCATGAAGTGAGACAAATAAATTGGTACTATCCTTGTTTAAAGCCAAAGTTATGACACCTTGTCCTTGACATAGCTCCAGAAAAATATTCAACCTATAAAAATATCCAAGAGAAATAGAAGAGATAGATAAAATAGAGGTGATATCCTCTTCATTCCCAACCATAGTGGCAATTGAACATGGTGTATTTGAAACATTATCTCTGCCTTCTCTAAGAATCAATACTTGATTAACAAAGAAAGACCTTGATTAACAAAGAAAGACGGATATCCACTTATACCAAATAACACATATTGTCTATCTCTATCTAATGAGATTGCAATACATGTGATGTGTCCTAGAAATATTTCATCTTTAAACGAAATAACATGAAGGGTGAATGTTCTAATCCATTGAGAAGAATTATCCCAAATAATAATAATTCCTTCTATAAAGAGGGATATGATATCTACTCTATTTGTTGGTAACCACCTTATTAGTCATGCTCGTGAGAGTAATGCAGTAACTCACTACCTAGATGTAAATAGGAAACAACTAGATCAAGGACAACATTTATGTAAAGACATTTGAAGTCACCAATATGGCCTCGGAGGACATGCAAGGGTCCTTCAATGTGACGTTTCCTAACATATTTATTTTTTCACTACTACTTACAAAGCTGGAAGAATCCATGGCTACGGTCGGAGCCAAAACAGATGGCTCAAGACTACCATGAGAAACTTGATATTATAATAGCATACATGGATAGTGTGGTACGTTGATTGCATCCTATTGTATCATCCACAACAATTATGACTCTCATATGAGTCACAACATATGTTGGAGAAACCATCGGACACCAAAAACAAATTGTGATTATAAACATAATAATATCCAACTTCGGAAAGAAGAGATTTCATTTGAACAATAGTAGGCGTCCTCATGGGTTTGCAATAAAATAATAGTAGGATTACAAGTAATATCATCTTGTTACGTTTGATTGGACAGGGATAGAATATTCTACTATCTCGGAAAATAAGTATGACAATTTCAAAACCCAAACGATTTCACATGCAGAATACTTATTTAACAAGAAAACTAGTTCCTTTGTCTGCAATACATAAATCCTTGTCTTTAAGACTCCTAGAAATAAATCTTTCTGCGTCTGAGATGAAACACACCTGTAACCAGATTGCTACATCTTCTTCATTCAGTATGCCAAATTCACGCAAGCAAATAAAGAAGCACCTTGAATGCCTGACTTGCCAAGAAAAAAATAATAATCTACAAGGCCGCATATCTTTGAAAGAAGAAGTCCCTAGTGTTGATATTTTCATGCTGTCACTTCAGAGAAGGTCTAGGAAACATAAAAGGGTTTCCAAGTGGAGAAGAAACCTATCTCCCAGGAAGGAACTTCCCAGCCATTCCATTCATACAATACTATGATAATCTCAAAACTAAAAGAAAATATTTTCCAATAAGATTTTCGGCAATATCTGATTCTGTATCTGATGAATGCAAGCTTCTGAACTATGCAAATTTTCAAGATCAATTGATAGGAAATAATGTAGATGAATTGCATAGAGAATTACTCAAAGCAAGAAAATATACAGATTCACATAAAGAATAAATTAGAATCATCTCTGAGAATATAGAGATTCTCATACATGTCCTGACAGATACCTCTAAGTTAAAAAATTCTATGGCCAAATAATAAGCATGTCTTGATATCCTAGACACACTATTGTATAAAATAGGTGAGGTTAAGAAAATCTCTCAGAAGCCTATTATAAATCTCAACATTGTACAACCTAATATCTTCATAGATAAAGATGTTAAGAAGCATAAAAGAAAAAAATCCTTTGGAATGTTTCAAGCAGGAGATCTGACACCAGAATGAGATTTTGGGGAATCTGATAGAATTGTACAAAACATTACAAAAGAAGTTTGTGATAAAAAAAATGGTATCATCCATTAAAACAGACAGAGAAATAGCTCCATATGATGATTGTCAAATATGGACAAGGAGATATCCCTATGCCATCGTCATCCCAGGCAAATAATCTGTCTTCATTCAAAATTTATGGGATGAAAAAAATAATCTCTTCAATGCGTGATCACCCAATGATCAATTTTAGTTGTCATTCAAGGGATGAAAAAAACGATGCAATCCAGTTATTGATAAAATGGACCACTTCCAAAAAGGTAGAAGATGCTACCTTGACACCAAGTTATATGGCCACTCAAATAATGAATGGATTTACTGGTCATGATGCAAGTTAGTGGAGATGGCTTTCCCAGTAAGCCAAAGATGATATGTTAAGAGATCCCAAAGTAGATGAAGTAATATTGCAAGCCCTTACCACACAATTTTATGGTATAGAAGTTGTTATAGATGTCAAACATGATGCTTCATTATTCATGTCCCAGAGATTATGTGATCTAAGCCACCATAAGAAGTATTTGTGTTATATGAAGAAATTAATTGAATCATGAAAATTTGCAGATCCTTCATACATTAGGTATTATATAATAATTTTTCCTGCTGCCTTACCAGATGTTGTAGAACAATATTTCAACGATAATAATATTACTCTAGAAGGGATGTCTTTAGCAATGGTTGATCATCATATCAAAATTGTAATTCAAGAACATTGTCTATAAAAAAGGGTAACAAAACATTTTAAGAGATTTGATAATATGTTCACCTCTTCTTTATGTAAAGATATAGGCCAGATTCCTGAATGAGGATTTGGTGCTCATAATCGAGCACATCATTCTGAAAATACTAGTTTCTCCTACAAATCCCAAGGAAAGAAATTTCATTCTTTCAGATCTAGATTCAATCCTGATCATCCCTGGCCTAGGAAAAATAAGCACAAATACAAGTCTTATAAGAAAATTGTGTATCTTAAGAACAAAGAAGGTCTTTTCAAATGGCTAGTCATGCCCTTCGGTTTGAAAAATTATCTAACAACTTTCATGAGATTGATGGATGATATACTATGACCCTTCACCAATTCCTTTGTGGTGGTATATCTTGATGACATCCTCATCTTCAACAAGAATTGGGCAGAACACTTGCATCATATTCAACAAGTCCTTCACACTCTGTGACAACACAAGCTATATGCTAACTTGGAAAAATGTTCCTTCGACATGAGCAAGGTCCAATACCTAGGCTACATTGTTGATGAGCATGGTGTGCATGTGGATCAAGCCAAGAACCAAATCATTTGTGACTGACTAGCCCCGACCACACTAATCGATCTTCAAAGTTTCTTAGGACTTTTCAAATTCTATCGAAGGTTCATGTTGGGATTATCCCATATTGCATGGGCCCTCAACCAAGTGACCAAGGGTGGTGGTAAGGAAAAGTTAATGAGGATGAATTCACACCAATAAGCGTTCAATGATTTGAAACATCTATTATGCTCAGCTCCAGTACTCTCCTTACCCGATATTCAACAACCTTTTGAGATTGAGAGCGGTGCTTCAGACTATGTCATGGGAACAGTCCTTACTCAGCATGGTCATCCAATAGAATATAATAGTGAGGCATTATCATATTGTTATGAGGAAAATATCTCTATGACAAGGGGTAAACCACAACAGATGGAATGACACGCAGAAATCAACTATAATCCCAAGTATGGTATATAAATGAAATTCTAACAAGACAAGGCCAAGATCCTACCTTGTTCAGACGTTCGATGAAGACCATCGTTGAGCACGCAACCCAAATCTTTATACCTGCAACTTGTCGTCAAAAACCAAGATACACAAGCATATGGTGATAATATATAATTTTATCATATAGATTAGCATAATCCATTAACATACATGACAAATATTCCCATGGAATAATAATTCAAATATTTGCAAGATATCAATTGGACGAGAAAAGAGTATTTCTACTAAAATAATCAACATAAGTACATAGGTGACAAACATTTTTAACGACACATATCAGAAATGAGAAACTAAGTCCCTTCACCACTTCAATCCTCCACAAAAGGCAAGCTCATATAAAGGAGTCAATGAGGTTTTCCATCAAAAAGAAGGAAGATCTTGGGGGATAAACAAGGAGTTCAGACTTTCAAGGATAAAGGGATGCAGACTCAATATGAAGTGAAATTTCTCCAGAGTGTCTTTGCTCTCAAAGTTGAATTGTTCAATATCCTCAAGGCTTGGATATGGCTCAATTTATAGCCTTCAAATGGAACTGAAGGGCCGAATCAGAGCATTTCCAGTATATGGAAGGTCAAGGATCATGGATCTCATGACATGGCATGGAAACCCGACATTATTTTTAATTTCGAGCACCAAACCTGATGTACATGAGCTATAGTGGAGAAACCTACATATACGCTTGTTTTATAACTAATAGGGTGTGTATATGTGGAAAAATATGGTTTTTGTATCTAGAAGGTACAAAAGGGGACATCAAGTCTACATAGGGAAATGGAAATGCCATCCAAGCAAGTTGTATGGGGTGAAGCAAAATTTATTGTAACACATATGTCATCTGTAAGTACCCCACCTATGACATAAATATATTCCATCATAAAATATTATCGAAAATGGAAGCACTACATTCTCGGTAAGGAGACAATCATCCAAACTGATCACAAGCCTCTGCATTTCATGCAGACACAAGGAAGATTATAGAACGACTGCCATCAAAAGTGGTCAACATACTTGCAGTAGTTCCATATTTGCATCAAATATAAGACAAGGGTCACCAACCACGTCGATGTCTGCCTCATTCAACCTCTAGTTGAAACCTTAAACACGATGCTCCACTCCTATGGCCATGAGTCATCTGAGTGGCCCCAAATATAAAAGAGAGATCCTGACTTCGATACCACTTTCCATATGCTAGAGACATGCATGATTATCACTGACTTTTATATTTAGGACAGACTATTATTCCATCTAGGTCACCTCTATGTTCCTTCAAGTGAGCACGCAAAGCTAATTTTGGAAGCTCACTACAGTCGGGTGGCAAGACACTTTGGCATTGAAAAGACCATGGTAGTACTACAAAAGAATTTCTACTGGTCAAAACTTCGACAAAACGTCAGCAAGTATATCAGGTCCTGCACTGTCTGCACAATTTCCAAACTAGCCACTAATAAGAAAGTCCTGTACACTCCTCTACCTACTCCCGACAGGCCATAGGAATCCATATCGATGGAATACATGTCAGGACTTACTTCAACCAAATAGGGAAATGACTATTTTTTGTGGTGGTTGATTGATTTTCTAAGATGGTCATCCTCACATCCTACAAGAATAATAACACAGTAGAGGCCACTGCCAATCTCTTCTTCGAAAATGTGTGGGTACACTTTGGGATACCACAAACCATCATATCATATTGGGATAGCAGGTTCCTCAGCACATCCTAGTCAAGCCTCTGGTCACTATTGGACACCAAGCTCACCAAATACACTACCTTCCACCCCCAAATTTATGGCCGTATAGAGGTCGTCAACAAAATGATTGTGCATATCTTGCACATGTACAACTCCAATCATCTATGCACATCGGATGAGATTCTCCTCTATGTTAAACACAACTACAAAAGAGCCCTTCATAGCTCGACCGAGCACAGTCTCTTCAGGTGGGGTTGGGATTTCAACCATTGGGTCCCATTGATGTCGCATTACCCCTTTCATCCACACATGCAGAGCATCTCATGCTCAATATAAGGCCAACAAAGCCACCAATTTTATTGAATGAATTCAACACATCTCGCAACAGGTCCATGATATTTTACAAAAATCTAATGCTAAGTGTTGGATGCAGGCCTAGTTAGGAGCAAAGGCTATTTTTGGAAGAGAAGCATGTAAGGAGGAAAGGATATCTGGAAGGAAAAGCAGCACGTGTAAGTGAAGCATGTGAAGCGTGCATGCAAGGAAGACCTAACGATGCTAGGGTTAGGGTTTCTGTAATGTATTTTAATCGCTGATGAGCCAAGAATATAAATAGGTAGTACTTAGAATAAGAGAGGAGAGTAGTTGGACGATAGATAGGAGAGTCGATCGAGGAGGAGAAATTTGTAAGAACTATATGATTCAGTAAGATGGTGAGTTATGGAAGCTATAAGAAACTCGATCCCGAGGGTTAGATCGAAGGATGAGGAGCATGGTGCGGTCTAGTCATCCTCACAGGGATCGAGGAGCCTATTGAAGAGAGTAAGACCCAAGATTGTAACATGCACAACGTGATATATTACTGAACCAAAATAAGAAGATTGAGAGCCATATATTTGTGGACTTATCCTAGGAGGGGGTGAACCACAGTAACAGATGTGTTATGTGAATCAATGTATGTGCCTTTATTACTGTTAAATGTTGAATGTTATATGAATGAATTAACTAGCTAGATCTGGTATTTCACATGCATGGATGGATTCACTGTTATAATTATATGTTAGATTGAACAGATAAGGATTACAAGATACAACCACAGATCTCCACTCATTCCCAGGTATTTCAAACACCTGATGAGTATTTCATCCACCCATAGAGCTATCTCAGGTGAGATTGTGCAATACACTCTATGCGTTGTGTCGCCTTCTGGTCTACCAGAGGGTCCGATAGTTTTAGCGAGATTTTGTTGGGAGATTATCAAATATGAACCGGTGTCAATATATGATAGTAAGGTAGAATCAGAATAACCCATAAAGAACCATAAGTAAAAGAAGTATAATATAGAACCAAAAAATGGTTATGTTGTCGTTTGGTTGGAACAGGATGGGATTGAGTATATGATATTTGCAGAAGACGCATCAAAAGAATGACAGACTAGACATTGAGAGAATGAGAATATAAAAGGGGATGTTGAGACCATGGAATCCAACAAAGGCAGAGATATAAAGATGGTTGAAAACAAAGGAGCTGGAGGTTGCGCAAAAATATAACAGAAACCCAAAGTTGACATCGCGCAAATATCTGGACAAGTACGTATTCAACGACTTGCATGAAGTATTTTTCTGTGATTTCCCGCATGTATTGCATGAGTGGATAAAAATGTTGAAATACAACCATCTCACAAATCAGATCAGACAACTAGAGTGGAATCCTGAAGAGATTGCGCGGTTACAACGAGTTGATAATAAGTTTACATGGGCAATAGATTTATAGTTAGACAACATTGTTGTCGGATTTATCACATAATTTGTTGTAGATACAACGAAGTCTTACAATGCGACAGAACAAGATTTCTTGAAGGGAACTCGAGATAGGTACATCATATCATTATATATACTTCTATTAAGATATTACTATATAATAAAGGTGTAATGACAATGGATTCATACAGCTAAACTTCCCTGTGTGCATGGGGGAAGGGGGGAAGCATTGACAGGAGAAGGATAAATGGAAGGAGAAGTGGATAAAGGGAAGAAGGAAGAGGCATTGGACCCAATTATGATGGATGAAGACAAGATCAAGCGGATCATGGAAACAGCTGGAAGAATGCGCAATGGAGTACCCTACCAATATAAGGTGAACACCAAGAAGAGAGTTGTAGCCACGAGGGAAGGCTTGGAAAGTGATGAAGAAGAGGTAGAGGATCTTCAGGCTATGGAGCCAATTGAGGAAATCTTGCATGCAAAATATGAGAGGAAGACGAGAGGTACAAGAGCGGGAATATAAGGAAACACTCCTATCTATATCAGTGTCACTATGGAGCCCATAAACCCATGTGTGACCAATACACCAAGAAGAACACCACCATTTAGACAAATGAATTTCGGAAGAAGGAAGATAGCAAGAAGTACATCTACGCAAGGAACAACAACTGGGGGAGCCAATTCATGAAGCATTAGTCAAGTATCTACACCACGCAGAGGTAGTAGTTCAACATTCAAGATGGCAGAACATGATCCCACCATCAGGTTACCATAATTTAAAGGATATGCATTAGAGGACCCTGAGAAGCATTTGTTCATTTGTGAAAATATCTGGGAAGCGAAACAGATCACAGATGAGGACACTAAACTTGTGCAGTTAGCTATCATGCTAAGAGATTGTGCACTGGATTGGTACATGAGTTTAGTTGCAAACAGTCTGCCAGGGACAACTAGAACGATTGGAGATATCAAGAAGCTATTGATAAATGAGTTCCAGAAGGCTAGTTCAGAATATCAATACATTAACGAGATGATAGACATTAGACAGAAACCAGGATAATATGTATGGGAGATTTACCAGAGATTCAAATGATTAAAGGGAAAACTAAAGTATGTCATGGAAGGCATGCAACATAGGCATATGTTCGTTCACTGCTACCACACTTGAAATATTTGTTGCGACAATAGAAGTTTCAGACATAGACAGAGGCTCTACATGAAGCCCTACAATTGGAAGAGAACCAATATTAGAAGACAGATCCAGCCATAGAGGAGTTGAAGGAGGATTTGAAGAACTTAACATTCAAGCTAAACCAGAACAAAGGTAAGGACAAAAGATAAGTCATTTGGTGTACCACATGTAAGACATAAGGACACCATAAGAACTAATGTCCAATATACGTGCAGTACATGGCAACAGGAATGCCAAACCCATTATGAACAGGAGGACTATGGTGTGAGATCTGTAAGAAATAGGGGCATGATCCATATCACTATCCAATGATGAAGAAGTACCAGACAGTACCGAAGAGCTCATATTGCAACTTTTGCAAGTTAGTAGGCCATGATGACAAAGATTGCAGGACCATGGACCTAATGAGGGAAAGACCATTAGATTCTTATAGGATGCAGGCAGAGATGATGATCGGGCAAGATGCACCACATTTTAACCAAGTACTAGCCCTGTATAACACTACGCAACAACAATATAACACTGCGCGACAACAATATAACACTGTGCAACCATAGTATAATACTGCGTAGCCACACTAAAATCTCGCGCAGTATAACCAGGAGCCTCAGTATCATGCACCACAAGGAGATCGAGTTGGCTACATAGGTGAAGGAAGAGAAAAAGGAGGATTTGGAAGAGGCAGAGGAGCAGTGGTATGCCACAACTGTCAACAACCAGGACACTATGCAAGAGAATGTCCTCTTCCACCTGCAATGTGTATGTATTGTCGCACATCGTATCATGACACAAAAGAATTCCCTACACTATTGGGGATGACCCTGGAAAAGAGAAATCAGAATAATTAGAATGTTCAGTGGATTTTAGAAGAAGCAAGGGATGAAGGAAGAAACATCAACATAGTTACGCGGGGAGGAGCTAAAAAAAGAAACGACGCAGTAATACAAGATTTGGCACAACACCAATGGGTGAAGAAGAATGTAGAACCAAAGAAGAAGTTTGATGCACATAATGAAAATGAGATATTCAAGCAGGCCATACAATAATTTCTTAAGCCAGACATTGCATAGACATCAACTGCATAGCATAATAAGGAAGTACCAGCGTACGAGATGCCTCCATCACTGGATCACAACAAAGAAGCACAACCTATGAGACAAGTAAGTAAAATTAAAGGTTTTTTTCAATCCTGTGTGACACTACTAAATGATCCATCATTTGTTAAAGTATTACAAAATATGCTAGAAAGATGTAACATAGAGGTAGAAGGAAAGATCGAACAGAAAACAGTTAATCATCTGCATACAAGGAGGAGAACAAATAGAGAATTCAGACGGAACACCAACATTGGAGATTTCAACATGGGAGATATTATACTGGATTTAGGATCCAAAGTAAATGTGCTACCCAAGAAGACATGGAAATGTATGGGAGAATCCACATTAGGATATTCACCGGTTTAGCTGAAACTAGAAAATCAACACAAAGTTCTATCAATTGGAAGACTAAAAGGGGTAACAGTAGATCTGGATGGAGTGCGTACTAAAGCCGACTTCGAAGTAATAGAGATAGTGGATGGAAAAACACCTTATCCAGAATTTCTTGGCTTGGATTGGGCATTTGAAAATAAGGCCATAATCAACTTGAAGATGAGGAAGATGACATTTGAATTAGGGGAATATAGAGTCATTGCGCCATTGGAGCCATCATAAGGGGAAAGTTTTGTAGAACCTACTTGCTTAGACATGGAGGAAATTAACCGATTATACAGAACAAACGCATGGGAAGAATATTATGTGAACCCAAATGTGGATGGGGTACTTAGTTGGAGAAGCATCACCTCATGTGCATCAGACTCATATACGGGCTTAGAAAATTGATAGCAGAGGTTACATGAAGTCTCTAGAAGAAGATGTGAAAGAATAGACCGCGCAGTAAGATGGGTAGGCATGGAGATAAGGGAACCTCCCAGCTTCCATGGGGTGAATGACTTAGAAGTTTTCTTAACCCGATACAAAGATGAAGTGTTAGAAAATCAAATGCTTTTATCCCTGGATATAGAAATCAAGGCAACACCTAGAAGATGGTGGAGTGTGCACAAATAAATAGTCAAGGACTGGTACCAATGTAAGTGGTTATTGCACATCAGGTTTGGTGCAGAACAGGGAAACATCCAACTGAAGAAATATGATGGACATGGGGCACCAAAAGAACACTTGGAAAAGTGCAGAACATTATGGAGGATGACACCACCATATGAATGGCCTCATCATTTTGTTCACACATTAGAAGGGATCCTAGCAAACTGGTATACAGACCAAGAATTGCGCAGAGGAACTACAAATTGGATAGTATTACAACAAAAATTTACAGTCACTTTCTCATTTGAGCATGAGAACCCCAACATAGACTCGACACTTAAACAAATCAAAGGGTTGATATTCATTAAATAATAGGAAGTTGAACTTATAACAGAAGAGCAACATCATAACAGACATACAATAAAAGAACTATTGTCATCCTACCATGTGCAGGAAGAAGCACCAGATGAAGATGATTTGTTGAACATTCAGATTGAGGAAGCGGAAGGTGAAAGAGAAGTGTAAGGTCCACCTTTGGAGTCAGAAGTATTTGTTTTGTCGATCAAGGTGAATAAAGTCAACATTGGGACTGTTGAGAATCCCAAAATGACCAACATTGGAGACTATTGGGATGAGAAAATAGTGGAAATCATAGCAGAGTTATTGCGTGAGTACAATGATTTGTTCTCAGCAACGTTCGCAGAAATGAAAGGTATAGCAGGAGAACTAGGTGAAATGAATATACCTCTCAGTTCTGAGGCAAGGCTAATTAGACAGAGACCATACAGACTAAACCCTATATATAAGAAAAAATTCAAAGCCGAAATTGATAGGATGTTGGAGGTCAGAATCATGGAACTTGTAGAGGAATTTGAATGGGTAAGATCTATGGTAGTTCAGGAGACGAAAAGGGGGGGGATAAGGATATGTGTCAACCTGAGGAATTTGAATGATGTGTTCCTAAATGACCCATTCCCTACTCCTTTCACAGATGAGGTGTTGGAGAACGTAGGAGGATAGGAAGCCTATTCATTCACCAACGGATTCTCAGGCTACCATCAGATCAAGATAACTCCAGAAGATAGATACAAGACCAATGTTTCCACAAAATGGGGATCCTTCCAGTACACAATCATGTTGTTTGGACTAAATAATGCACCAACAATATTTTCCCAAGTATTCATAGCTTCATTCAAAGAATTCATCCACCAGTTTCTATAGGTATATCCGGATGATTGGACACTGTATAGTTTGTTGAAAGACCATGTAGAGGTGTTGAGGCTGATGTTAGAAATATACAGGCAGTGTCAGATATCGTTAAACATCAAGAAGTTCATCTTCAAAACACCCTTTGGGATACTATTGGGTGATCCAGGTGGATATTGGTGGCCACCCAACTATTCCACTTGGACCCCCACCATTGCTTCTTTCAGTTTTGTAGTTTTCGCACAGTTTACTATTTTTAGCAGTTTTTCGGATCCTGAACTTCTGGAGCCGTTTTGAGGCCCTAAATGACGTTTTTTGGGGTATGTTACGGTTGCAAAATTTTATCATGAAATTTTGTGGAAAATGTTGTATTCCTCGGATATATCTTTCCAATGGGCTATCATACGCCTAAAACAGAGATCGTATGCAAAAGTTACGACCCCGGGAAGTTGATGTACCAACTTACCCAAACGGGGCCCACATGACTTTTGTCACTTCATCTCCCAGGGTTAGGTTTTTTGATGTCTAGGACTTTTTGCATTCCCGTTTATTGTAAAAGGGCCTTCAGAGCCTCATTGTAATCATCTTCTCACAGATGCAAGTAGTGGCCACATCTCTTCTCAGAGATAAGCTACCAGCGCCCTAGCTAGTTTATTTCCATTATGTCTGTAAGCATATTTCAATCATTTGTTATTAATGAAATGAAGTCTTATTTCCGCTGC
>JZKD02S1693143.1:113777-128628 GCA_000966675.3 Picea glauca | reverse complement strand
GTCTCGTGGTAAGTGTCATTTTAATAATTAAAGCATTTGAGCATGTTGCAAAGAGTCTTTTCTTGATTATGAAAATGTTTTCTTGGAAATTATACCTTTTTGCTCATTTCACCTTGGTGGTTGACACGACTTCCTAGTAAGTGGGTCACCCTTCGGGTAAAGTGATACTACTAGGGCATCTCCTTGAAGGGTCATTGTACCATTCCCATCCATATTCGTCACTTTCCACACTTCTCACTTTTCATTTCCTCATCTTTTGAGTTTTTGGGCTTATGGACCCAAGAAGAGATTCTACCTCATTTCATGGAAAGAAGGGGCTAAAGGCCCAGAGGTGTTGTAGCTAGAAAATGATGAAATCCATAAATTATCCTCTAGATGCTCGCCCTAATATCCTAAGAGCAATAAAATGCTTCTCTAAACTAATAAATGTACTGCTTGTTGAGGGGATGCATTTGCATTTTCTTTTACTTTCCTTGCACATGGCACTCAATGTGTTCCAAGCTTCAAGTGGCATTGCGATACTCTTTACTTTCCATTGCACATAGTACTCAATGTTCAGACCATAATCAATTAATGGAAATAAAAGGCTTGGAAAAATGTTGCATTGCAAATGAGGATGCGACACACTCTCTACAAAGGCACCCATAAATGAGATAATATGACCCCTTGTATGTCAAGAAACCCCATGCCCAAAAGTCATAGCCCCATCCACCTTATACTCTTTTACATGACTTAGAGAGGGTCTCTTTGGGAAACATTCCTTGGCTTGGGGATTGATCTACCAAATAGGGTACCATGACAACTCTCCCATACCTAAATTTGAAAAATTGTATAAGGTCTTTGAGCATTTGTTTAGTTCGAAAAGGCGAGATTTAATGCACATGCTTGGGTGGTTCTTTTTATTAAATATAAATTACTTGGGATGATACACATGACTTGTGGACCCTTGGAGGGCATACTTGTTTGTCTTTGCATAGCCTTGTTAGGTGTAAGCTATTCCATGGAGGGATTGTGCCATCTTGACCTTCATGGGTGGTTGAAAACACCAAGGATTGATGCCATACCCCACAGGAGAGGCAGAGGACCCCAGAGCCATTGCACACTTGAGATGATGGATGTTTCCTGAGCAACTTGGACAACATTAGGTGATGACGTCATAGCCCCTTGTACATGGGTGTTGGACTTTACAGGCCCAAGATGTCACCTTCTAAGCCTTGATGTCATGTTGAATACTAGGTTTTTGATGGGCTTCATGGTTCCGAAAGAAAGATGATGTGGTTTGAAGAAGGAAGATGCATGACATGACCCTCTAGAGCATGAGAGATGGACACATGAATTTTGGAGGACCAACGACTTGCATCTAAAGGCTCAACCTCTCACTTTGAGGCATAGTGCCACCCTTTAGGGCATGACATCACCCTTCTAAGGGATTTACTTAATGTACTTTTGTATTTTTAAGTTGTAAAAGAAAAAAGGGAGAGGCTGACCTTATTTATATTTTGTTGTTGACATTTTAAGTGGAAAAATAGGTTTAGATGACCTCATATAGATAAAGGTAGCCTCACTTTCATTTTATAATCATCACTTGAGAATTACAAACATTCTTGGCTAAAATTTTCTCCCTACTTGGCAATTCTCTCTCTCTCTCATCTTTGGTGCAAAATGTATGCTTTTACTTGTCTATTGGTGCAATAAGGCTAGTGACTTCTCTTGATGCTTGTTTCTTAGCAATTGTGATGGAATGTCTTGATAAGTAAGGGGTTTTCATGATATCTCTTAGATTATGGAAGAAATTTATTCAATTATATATTTTCCTTCATGATCTCAAGGTTATTTTGTCAAATTCTTGGGGGAATATAAGGGCATACACCCTCCATCAAGATCTATCTGTGTTGTCATTAAAAAACATGTTTGCAAAGGCTGCTACAAGGAGTAAACATGATTACACCCTTGTAGATTTATCTTGCTTAGGTTTGTTTACTCTAGGGAGTAAAAGGGATGACACCCCTAGAGGAGTAATAAACCCTAGCTCATAAATAAGAAACCCCATAACCCAATATATAAGGCACTATTTTTTTTGCATTGGATATTATAAGATATTGTTTGGGTGGTTTACTTGTTGATTTTAGTGGCTAGGATTTGTTGCTATAGAAAATTTTAGATACAACCATAAGGATGTTATAAAATATTGTTGATAATACTTAAATAACAATCCTCTTTTTTATCAAAGTCTTGGTTCTATCATTGGAAGATTGTATACTAATTGTTAGCTTTATTTCCAACATCATACACTTGAATTTGGTGCTTTAATTTGCAACTATCATAACTTATATATATATATATATATATATATATATATATATACTCTGGCAATTTTGGGATAACAAGGTTTCTTGTTGAATCCCCATTGGTTTTGAGGATTTAATATTCATAAATTTTCTTGATTTGGGCATGATTAACATTTTTTTGCAAGTACACTACCTTGGAATCCATTTACCATCTCATAAGACTCTTTCTCAAGCCTCTTTCCATATTTGACCTTGTGTGACATCCTCCTCGTTACGGCAACAACTCTTTAACAGGTGCAATTTTTTTTTGTTTAAGGTGTGTGGGCGCGTGTAAAAAGGAACAGACACACTTGACTCTACATCGCCACCCGACGACTAACAAGACGCAACCACGATGATCAAAACAAGAAGACATAAGGCTCACAACAAGTAACCGCAAGCATTAAACGACATACTGTGTTATGTACAGTATGAACACATATGGAAGAATCCATAGTAGTAGATTTTACTATTTCTGCACAGGAAAGCAGGGCGTTTAATCTTAGTTCTCTGCTCTGGAGAGAGAGAATGTCAGATAGGCTCCTGGCCGACTACTCAGGCAGAAACTAGTAATCTCTGTCAGGAGGTCGCAGTGGTGGGAACTCTGCCTTTAAAGAGCCTGAGACTACTGATATGACTTTAGAGGTGTGTCACAAGAGTGGAAACCCTGCCTTCAAAGGGCTCGAGACTCTTGATACAGCACTGGATTCTTTACACAAAAATAATCACACACACAGACTTATATACAAAGCGACTAACTTTATCAAATCGAAGAGTCTGATATCATACAACTGTGAGTTTGGACAATTCCAATTACAGTACTAACCCTGAAATTAATTAACAATCTCAATACATCCTATATGTTACATATACCATAAAATTACAATAACATTATCTTAACAACCTTACATCTTATGTTATAATAACCTTGCAACTAAAACATCAATCACCAATCACATTAATCCTTGTATGCTACCAATGCAATGAAGTTACAATAACTTTACCATAAAATAAATCAACATTACATTTATATTACCATAACATTGCCAATGAATTAATAATAAAAAGAAATCATTACCGTAGCATTTAACATGAAGCATTACATTACATGATTCTTCCATTGCGCGCAAGTCTCATTCATTAGGAAACATGTCATTCAATTCTTAAATAATCATGGGCGCGAGAATAAGTAAGTTTAAGCCATCATTAGAAATAACTTGTAAAAACAAAATATCTAGATCCACCATCTACTACATAAATCCTTAATGCATAAAAACTAAATCTATGCCACTCATTCACTACATACTAACCACTGCTCAAGTAGCGATAACTAAAACCATTGGTATTGCATCCATAAGGCCATAAGGTGCCATCTAAAACAACACTAAATATACATCAATAAGCCAGTTGAAACTTCGCCAAGGTTAATGATGCAGGAGCATCGCCAAACTCATCAAGCGAGCCAGTGCGGAGCGGAAGACAGCTGGATAAGCTAGCACACATTTTGAAAACACTTTGGGATTGTTGCGTGATCTTAAATGATTCATTTAAGAGACGATGCACTTGTATTTTGTAATGGACCTTGAGCGAATATCTCTCGTCCTTAGGTAGATGAGGCATTTAAAATAGTTAATGTTGGTAGATAGAATAGTTAAGTCTAGATTTGATAGTTTAGAGTTCGAGAGGGAAAATGGATATAGACACCCTCATTGTGTATTGTAACATTATCAAAGAAGGAGAGCAAGAAGAGCAAAAGCAAAGAACTGTGTAGAGAACATCCATGTACAAATATTGAATTAATAGAAGAAAGCTTTGATTCAAATCCATGGTTATGTGTCTATTCTATGTGTGTTGATGTTATGCTCATGAATGTTTGTTTTCTTGTATGCATTTGCTTTGTGTATGCTATGCATATGATTTCATGTTTCGAAACTGAAGTCTGAAAAAAAAGGAGAGAATAAGTTTCAATTGTTTCTCTATTTGAGCCAGGAGATTCCTGCAAGGAGTGCAGTCGAATTCATCCGCATAGAGTGCGTTGATGAGGGCTCAGTAGTTTAACTCTTGTTCTCATTCACCCAAAAGAGAAAGGGAGTTGTTGAAGCCGTGCAAGGAGTGCGCAGGCTGAAGAAGAAGTCTCAGTTATTAATCTGAGTAAAGGAGATTGAGGACTGCTGCTGCAGGAGTGCGCAGGGTCGAAAGACTTCGACGCTTAAAAGTTGTTGAAGATTGCCGCAAGGAATGCACGCAAGAAGTTCTCAAAAGGACTTGAGAAGTTGAGAACAAGCTCAGAAGGAGTAGGCCTTCGAATTCGTCAGGGGATTTCACAGAGAAGTTGCGCTTGAAGCGTTCAAGCAAGTGCTGAAACTTTGCGTGCAGGTGGACAGGTCTTCATGGAAGAGGCGCTTGTTTCATTTTGCAGAATTGTTAGAGGAAAGAACGGACAGTCGGAATTATCCGAGGAGAAGTCGCGAGAGTCCAAGAGCCGTGGGATCTGACCGAGCTGCAAGGGAGATATTGCGGGTATCCCAAGGGGTGGAAAGCTCAGGACGGATAGAGCGTTGATACAAGTCGGCTAGAGCCGTTGTATTGTTCGTGAGATCGCCTATCAGGATCTCATGAGAATAGTGTCGAAAAATTGACAATGGGAGTCGCGAAGTCACGAGGCGCGATATTCCGATAGTAACATAAGTGTGGGGGCCACATGAGTGAGTGGAAGACAGGTGGCGGAGGTCGGGGCTCGCAAGTTAAAATCCCACATAGTGGAAGGATCAAGTCGTGAGGCGCAAGGTAGCGAAAGCGCGACAGGAGAATATCGGAGTCTCGTCACATCGGGACTCGGAAGACGAAAAATTCAACGGTTAAGTTCGCGAGTAGAGAAGGTGTGAGGCGGCGAGTCGTCGAAGTGCAACGGGGATCACATCGGCACTCGGTACATCAGCTATAGGGAGTTGGAAGTTCGAAGATTTGGTATCGCGAGCAGCGAAGTCACGATATTGCTAGGCCGCGATAGCGTAGAAGTCCCGACAGGGGGAAAGTCAGCGTGACAGAGCATCGGGTCTCGGGGATCCGGAGGTATAGCGCTCAACAGTTGGAATCGCAAAGCTGCGAGTTCCGATCCTTCGAAAGTCACGAAGAAAGGATCGAGAAGAGAAGAATCTGTGGGTAAGGAAAAGTCCCGATAAAGGGATTTGAAGAACCATTGAGTTCTTCGAGCTGGAAGGGAAAGAAGGTCCTGAGGAAGCGGACGTTCCAGTGAGGGTAGGTCTGTGTCAGTGTGGTATCAGAGCTGGTTAGACTCTTTGTTTTCTGTAGCAGGGAAGAGAAGAGAATTCACCATGCCACCAAGAAGAGAAAGACAATCACCCGACCCAGAAGACAGGGAGGTGAGAAGAAGAGGCAGGCCAGCAGGGAATCCAGAGATGGAAAGGCAGATACGTGATCTCCGAGCAAGATTAGAAGACATGGAAGCAGCGCAGAGACGCACAACCAATGCTGGAGATCTGAGTGACTCCGAGCAAGATTAGAAGACATGGAAGCAGCGCAGAGACGCACAGCCAATGCTGGATATCTGAGTGACTCCGAAGGTGAAGCTGACGCTGAACAACAAGGAGAAGTTGCAGCCGAAGATGCAGCCAACGAGTGATTGACTAAAGCTATCACCCGGATGAGTTCAAAGACGAAAATGGACATTCCAACTTACGAAGGAAGCTTGGATGCAGAGGAGCTACTGGATTGGATCCGAGCTCTTGACACCTATTTCGATTATGAAGATATCGAAGAAGATAAAAAGGTTAGGCATGCTGTCACAAAATTGAAGGGACATGCAGCATTGTGGTGGGACGAGCTACAAGCTGACATACGCTGCAAAGGCAAGCAGAAAATTAAGAGTTGGGATCGAATGATTGCAAAGATGAAAGTGAAATTCATTCCAAGGGACTATCAAATTAATCTATTCAGGAGGATGCAAAACCTGAGGCAGAAACTGATGACAGTGAAGGAATACACTGAGGAATTCTATCGACTGAACATCAGAGCAGGTCATCGGGAGAGCGATGATGAGAAGGTTGCCAGATACCTGAATGTGCTGAGATACGACATTCAGGATGAATTAAGCATGACAACCATCAGAACAATGGAGGATGCTTACCAGATGGCTCTGAAAGCCGAAGAAAAAATGAGTCGTAAACAAGGTCAGCGAGGGCGAGGCAGAAGTCAGCTCAGAGGCAAGGCAGTTTCCGAAGAGAAATATCAGAAGTCCAAAGGGGAATGGAAGAAACCTCAGGGTAAATTTGAAAGAGGTGGAACCTCACAGCGACAGCAATATGCTGAGCAAAGGGGAAAACATAATGAGTAGAGAGGAGATTATGCTGACGCAAACACTTTTCCTCATACCAGAGGTAGAGGAAGAGGCAGAGGTGGAGTAATCACATGTTTTACGTGTGGAAAGAATGGACACAAGGAAGTTGACTGTCCAGACAGGAAAAATGATGGAGGAGAAGCTCACATCGCTGAAGCGCAGAGGCGTGATGTTGAGAATGAAGACATAGAAAGTGGAAGGTCACTGATGATGCGTAAAGTTCTTTTAACACCTGGGAAGGAGGTGGAGGACTCATCACAGAGGACCAGACTGTTCAGAACAACTTGCAAAACCAAGGACTGGAAATGCAAGGTTATTGTTGACAGTGGTAGCATAGATAATTTCGTTTCGACCGAGATGGTGGAGAAGTTGGAGTTGGAGACAACTGATCACCCAAGGCCATACAAGGTGTCATGGCTACAGAAGGGACATCAGGTGAGTGTCACTAAACAATTTTTAGTTGAATTCAAGATAGGTGGATATAATGATAAGGCCTTATGTGATGTCATTCCCATGGATGTATGTCATTTGTTACTGGGTAGACCATGGAAATATGACCGAAATGTGGTTCATGATGGGAGAATGAACACATATACCCTGGAGAAGGATGGGAGGACACACAGATTGCTTCCGATAAAGGACAAGGAGGTGAAACCGGAAGTAAGCAACACGATACTTCTCATGAGTGGGAAGGAGCTTCTCACAGAGATGGAGAAGAAAGAAGATCCACAATTCTTTGTGGTCAGGAAACCGAGGATTGTCCTGACTAGCACAAGAGTGGACGACTTACCAGATGAGATTCAAGAACTGCTGGGAGAGTTTGCTGACATCATCGTGGATGAATTACCTTGTTCGTTGCCATCGATGAGGAGTGTGAGTCATCACATTGATCTCATACCAGGAGCCAGTTTGCCGAACAAAGCTGCGTATAGATTGATGCCACAAGAAAATGAGGAGGTCAAGAAGCAGGTCCAGGAGTTATTGGACAAAGGATTGGTTAGGGAAAGCCTGAGTCCGTGTGTTGTTCCAACAGTGCTTAGTCCAAAGAAGGATGGGGGTTGGAGAATGTGCACTGATTCAAGGGCGATCAATAAAATTACCATCAGGTACATATTTCCACTGCCGAGAATGGATGATCTGATGGATTTCCTGAGTGAGGCCAATTATTTTTCAAATATTGATCTGAAAAGAGGATATCATCAGATTCGCATGAGAGAAGGTGATGAGTGGAAGACAACATTCAAGACAAACGAAGGTTTGTACGAATGGCTGGTCATGTCGCTTGGCTTGACAAACACGCCGAGCACATTCATGAGACTGATGAATGAAGTCCTAAGGGAATTCATTGGGAAATTTTTCGTCGTATATCTGGATGATATATTGATCTTCAGTAAGACGAAGGTTGAACATTTGAAGCATCTAGCCATTGTGATGAGGAAGCTACAGCAGGAGAAGCTGTTGATTAATATGAAGAAGTCCTCATTTATGAAGACAGAGCTCATTTACTTGGGTTTTGTCATATCGGCGAATGAGTTGAAGATGGATCCGAGTAAGGTAGAAGTGATCAAGAATTGCCATCACCGAGAAATGTTTTCGAGGTGAGGAGTTTCCATGGTTTAGCTAGTTTCTACCGAAAGTTCATCAGAAATTTCAATGGAATTAGCACAGCGATGATGGACACAGTGAAAAAGCGACACAAGTCTTTTCATTGGACGGCAGAGGCTGAGAAGAGCTTCAATTTGTTGAAGCGGAAGATAACGGAACGACCAGTGTTGGTGTTGCCAGACTTCAAGAAGACATTTCAGGTGAAATGTGATGCAAGCGGATATGCCATAGGAGCGGTCTTGAGTCAGGAGGACAGGCCAGTTGCATATTTCAGTGAGAAGCTAGACGAAGCAAAACTGAAATACTCCACGTATGACAAAGAGTTTTATGCTATCATACAGGCGCTGAAGAAGTGGAGGCATTACTTGATCCCGAAAGAATTTGTATTGTGCAGTGATAATCATGCATTGAAGTTTGTGAGTCAACATGAGAAGTTGAATTAGAAGCATGAAAAATGGGTAGAGTACATGCAGAATTTCATGTTTGTGATCAAACACATTTTAGGTACTGCTAACAAAGTGGTTGATGCTTTGAGCAGGAAGTGTTTGTTGCTGCAGGAATTTCGAGTCAAAACATTGGGTTTTGAAAATCTCAGGGATATGTACGCAAAAGATGCAGATTTCAGGGAAGCATATGAAGCAACTGAGAATCCAGTTCTCAGAGATCGGAGTCCTTGGATAGACTACATGATCCAAGAGGGATTTTTGTTCAGAAGCAATCAACTGTGCATTCCAAATTGCTCCATGAGGGAGAATTTGCTAAAGGAAAAACACAGTGGTGGATTGGCAGGACATTTTGGGCATGACAAAACATTCGCAAAGCTGAGCGAATCATATTTTTGGCCAGGAATGCAGGCAGATGTCAAAAGGTTTGTTGACAGGTGTCGAATTTGTCAGCATTCAAAGGGGAGAAAACAGGATGTAGGCATGTATCATCCGTTGCCCATACCAGAGAGACCATGGGAGGCGATCAGCATGGATTTTGTATTGTGTTTGCCGAGGACGCAGAGAGGGGTTGATTCCATATTTGTGGTGGTGGACAGGTTTTCAAAGATGGAACATTTCATTCCATGCCAAAAGACCAGCGATGCGACCCACATCGTGAATCTGTTTTTCAAGGAGGTCATTCGACTTCATGGATTGCCAAAAAGCATAGTTTCGGACAGGGACACAAAATTCATAGGGCATTTTTGGAGGACCTTATGGAAGAAGCTAGGAACTAACTTGGCATTTAGTTCTGCTTATCATCCGCAGATGGACGAATAAACGGAAGTAGTCAACAAAAGTCTGGGAGACTTGCTGAGGAGCTTGGTGACGGAGCACCACAACAGTTGGGATAACATATTACCACAGGCAGAGTTTGCATACAATGATTCTGTGACTCGAAGCACAGGAAAGAGTCCATTTCAGATTGTGTATGGGACACAACCGAGGGGAGTTTCTGAACTCAGGGAGTCAGAACAGACTGCGACTAGCAGCACTAGTGCAGAAGAGTTCACTGAAGCGATGAAAGAACTTCACAGCAGGGTGAAGCAGCGATTGATAGACTCAAATCAGGAGTACAAGCACAGAGCAGATCAACATTGGAGACAACTTCAGTTCGAAGTTGGTGATCTGGTTCTAGCACACTTGAGGAAGGAAAAGTTCCCAAGGGGAACATACAAAAAGCTGAAAATGAAGAAAATTGGGCCATGTAGAGTCCTAAAGAAATTCGGAGAAAACACTTACGAGATTTAGTTGCCGGATGGCATCAAAATATCTTCGATATTCAATATCGCCGAATTATACCCATACAAGGCTGGAGAAGCAGAAACTGGAACTGAGGAACCAGTGATCGAATGGACAAAACAATTACTAGTTGCAGAAAATCCATAGATGGAGTGCATACTGGACAAGCGAATGGGTAAGAAGACCAGAAGGAAAGAGTACTATGAGTACCTGGTCAAGTGGAAGAACCACCCAGTGGAAGATGCCAGCTGGGAGACTGAAGCAGTGATACAGAAGCATGGACAGACCGTGCAGGAGCTCATGGACAGGAGCCCATGAAAATTTTCAAGCCGAGGAGTATGATGCAGGAGCATCGCCAAACTCATCAAGCGAGCCAGCGTGGAGCGGAAGACAGCTGGATAAGCCAACACACATTTTGAAAACACTTTGGGATTGTTACATGATCTTAAATGATTCATTTAAGAGACGATGCACTTTTATTTTGTAATGGACCTTGAGCGGATAGCTCTCGTCCTTAGGTAGATGAGGCATTTAAAATAGTTAATGCTGGTAGATAGAATAGTTAAGTCTAGATTTGATAGTTTAGAGTTCGAGAGGGAAAATGGATATAGACACCCTCATTGTGTATTGTAACATTATCAAAGCAGGAGAGCAAGAAGAGCAAAAGCAGAGAACTGTGTAGAGAACATCCATGTACAGATATTGAATTAATAGAAGAAAGGTTTGATTCAAATCCATGGTTATGTGTCTATTCTCTGTGTGTTGATGTTATGCTCATGAATTTTTTTTTTCTTGTATGCATTTGCTTTGTGTATGTTGTGCATATGATTTCATGTTTCAAAACTGAAGTCTGAAAAAAAGGAGAGAATAAGTTTCAATTGTTTCTCTATCTGAGCCAGGAGATTCCTGCAAGGAGTGTAGTCGAATTCATCCGCATGGAGTGCATTGATGAGGGCTCAGTAGTTTAACTCTTGTTCTCATTCACCCAGAAGAGAAAGGGAGTTGTTGAAGCCATGCAAGGAGTGCGTAGGATGAAGAAGAAGTATCAGTTGTTAATCTGAGTAAAGGAGATTGAGGACTGTTGCTGCAGGAGTGCGCAGGGTTGAAAGACTTCGACACTTAAAAGTTGTTGAAGATTGCCGCAAGGAATGCGCGCAAGAAGTTCTCAAAAGGACTTGAGAAGTCGAGAACAAGATCAAGAGGAGTAGGCCTTCGAATTCGTCAGGGGATTTCACAGATAAGTTGCGCTTGAAGCATTCAAGCAAGTGCTGAAACTTTGCGTGCAGGTGGACAGGTCTTCGTGGAAGAGGCGCTTGTTTCATTTTGCAGAATTGTTAGAGGAAAGAACGGACAGTCGGAATTCTCCGAGGAGAAGTCGCGAGAGTCCGAGAGCCGTGGGATCTAACCGAGCTGCAAGGGAGATATTGCAGGTATCCCAAGGGATGGAAAGCTCAGGATGGATAGAGCATTGATACAAGTCGGCTAGAGCCGTTGTATTGTTCGTGAGATTTCCTATCGGGATCTCGTGAGAATAGTGTCGAAAAATTGACAATGGGAGTCACGAAGTCGTGAGGCGTGATATTCCGATAGTAACATAAGCATGGGGGCCACAGGAGTGAGTGGAAGATAGGTGGCGGAGGTCGGAGATCTCGCGAGTTCGGGGCTCGCAAGTTAAAAGCCCGCATAGTGGAAGGATCAAGTCGCGAGGCGCGAGGTAGCGAAAGCGCGATAGGAGAATATCGGAGTCTCGTCACATCGGGACTCGGAAGACGGAAAAGTTAGCGGTTAAGTTCGCAAGTAGCGAAGGCGCGAGGTGGCAAGTCGTCGAAGTGCGACGGGGATCGCATCGGCGCTCGGTACATCAGCTATAGGGAGTTGGAAGTTCGAAGATTTCGTATCGCGAGCAGCGAAGTCACGATATTGCTAGGCCGCGATAGCGTAGAAGTCCCGACAGAGGGAAAGTCAGCGTGACAGAGCATCGGGTCTCGGGGATCTGGGGGTATAGCGCTCAACAGTTGGACTCGCGAAGCTGCGAGTTCTGATCCTCCGAAAGTCACGAAGAAAGGATCGAGAAGAGAAGAATCTGTGGGCAAGGAAAAGTCCCGATAAAGGGATTTGAAGAACCGTTGAGTTCTTCGGGCCGGAAGGGAAAGAAGGTCCTGAGGAAGTGGATGTTCCAGTGAGGGTAGGTCTGCGTCAGTTAACATGTAAGTAACATCAACAAATTTCCACTGACCCCACTAGATATACTCTAGAATGCAAAGTTTTTTTTTCACATCTATCAAATTTGTATTTCCGGAAAGACAAATAAATTTGCAGTGCTCAATTTAGTTTTCATAATACTATAAATCATACGACGAACAAGGGAATTCAAATCTAAATTCAACTAAAACACAACAATCATAACGATTTCAACTTGGATTAGTAGAAATTTGATAGTGGATCATAAGAAACTAAATATTTAAATAAAACAATGCATTTTTGTTGTGACTACTGATGCAATGATTCAATAATACAAATCCAACTGGTATAATATTTTGGATGAGACTCATCAAGTCAACTCCGGATTTTCCAAACTTCATTGACGGTAGATTTTAAATATCATACGAAAATCTAAACTTAAGAATTGACAAAATTGACAGCAAACAATGAATAACAGAAAGCAGGGTCTCTACATTTTGATTAGCAACAAATCATAGCAAATTATGATATCCGACTTTGCAAAAATATAAGGCAACGGATAAGTAAACTTCTGATCTCTAAATTTATAAACAAATTTGGCAGCGAACACTTGAATTTTCTGAATTCTGGGTTGTAATTTAAAATGTCAATGAATGCATAAATTTTCTGAATTCTGAGCTGTAAATTGAAATGGCAGTGAATACATAAATTTTCTGAATTATGAGTTGTAATTTAAAATGGCAGCCAACAATTAAATTCTAAATTTCTTCTCGGAAAATGAAATTGCTCTTAACAATAAAGTCGATTGCCCATTATGCCAACATTGAATTCTCAGATCTAATTTACAAAAATGAAATGCCCATACATCTATTGCCAGAACGAATTCTCAGATCTAAATTTACAAAACGAAATTGCCCATACAACTATTGCCAGAACGAATTCTCAGATCTAATTTTACAAAAACGAAATTGCCCATACCACTATCGCCAGAAACAATGTACAGGAACAATTTCCAAACAAAATTGCCAGAACGGATTGCCAGAAGGAAAACAAAAATATAAAAGGGCATACAATCACTCCAACTTACACATGGAAGCCAACGGACGAGGTGACAAAGCACCCAATCATATAAAAACGCCCACATTAATTAAAAATGCCCACTGTAATACATAAACGCCCACAGTGATATAAAATGCCCACGGTAATATATAAAATGCTCACAGTCATATAAAAACGCCCCCATTTATATAAAAACGCCCACTGTAGAGTATAAACACCCACAGTAATATAAAATGCCCACGGTAATATATAAAATGCCCACAGTCATATAAAAACGCCCCCATTTATATAAAAACACCCACTGTAGAGTATAAACACCCACAGTGAAATAAAATGCCCACGGTAATATATAAAATGCCCACAATCATATAAAAACGCCCCCATTTATATAAAAACACCCACTGTAGAGTATAAACACCCACAATGAAATAAAATGCCCACGGTAATATATAAAATGCCCACAGTCATATAAAAACGCCCCCATTTATATAAAAATGCCCACTGTAGATTATAAATGCCCACAGTGAAATAAAATGCCCACGGTAATATATAAAATGCCCACAGTCATATAAAAATGCCCCCATTTATATAAAAACACCCACATAAATGTAAATACACCCACAGAAATGTAAAAACGCAAACAACAAATGCAAGGCACAGCGAGAGATCGCACAGATCCAAGGAAGGTCAGCAATGCCGAGATCATAAAATTCTTTTATCTAATACCGACATGCAACAACATAGTAAGAAGTAATATTTTTATAACTGTCCCACAATTACAATCCCCGAAGAGCAAGGCAAGAAACCAATTAATCCAACAAGAACCCAAGCCGTTTGAAGTTAAGTATTTTTTTATCTCACAATGCCAATACAAAAATGCTGATAACAATAAGAGAGGGATAAGTTCATAATACCTTCTATCATGCAAATGAAAAACATATCGTTGCCTTAACTCCCGCCTCGAATGATGACCCCGCGCTCCGTGCCGCTCCTGCTGCGCGCCACTCCCGCTCACCGACCATAGAGACTACACCGGTACCTCCCAACCAATCGCTAGGGGTACTCTGCTTCCCTCTTAGCCCCCCCGAGCCGCAAAGGGGCCACACACAATCCAGATGGTCCGTCTAGCTTCCCAGCTTGCCTCGCAAGGCTGAGCTACCACTCCTATCCAAGCTGGAAAATCCCAACTCTCCACAAGTAATCAGTCAAGTCACAATTTTGGCAGCATAACGTTATGCTAACAATCGATCCCCTTCTTCCTCATCTTCCCTTTCTTTTATAGAGTTTTTCCAACCTCCAACTTTCCCTAAATCACACTTTTTTTAAGTTTTAATAAAAATATACTAAATATTCTCCTTCGCACAAGTGTCGCCATCCCCCTCTTTCCTCAAGTAATTATTTTCTTTAAATTATTAATTTACTCATTTCCCTCACCCACCTAGAGTTGCTCCTAAATTTCCTCCTAGGTGTTCCTAGATCTCCTTACATGTTTTAAATAATTTCCCTAAAAATGAAGTTACTAAATTAGCTCAAATTAGAAGGTTCTTAATTGCAGATTCCTTACTATGTTGACCTTGCTTTTTACCATAAGTTCC
>JZKD02S1693143.1:47583-60568 GCA_000966675.3 Picea glauca | reverse complement strand
CGTGCTCTGAGGAGTGCGGTTGGATATCAAGTGGTATCAGAGCGGGTTTGATTCTATGTTTTCTGTAGCAGAGAAGAAAGGAGGATTACACCATGCCGCCCAGGAGAGAAAGGCAATCACCTGATCCAGAAGACAGGGATGTGCGAAGAAGAGGCAGGCCGACAGGAAATCCAGAAATGGAGAGACAGATGAGAGATCTCTGAGCAAGGCTTGAAGAGATGGAGACAACTCAAAGACGCGGAGTTGGTGCGGGGGATCTTAGTGATTCCGAAGTTGAAGAGGAAGCTGGACATGAAGAAGGAGAGGTCACAGCAGAGGATTGGTTGATTAAAGCTATCGCCAAGATGAGTTCCAAGACCAAAATGGACATTCCAGTCTACAAAGGGAGTCTGGATGCAGAGGAGCTATTGGATTGGATCCGAGCTCTTGACACCTACTTCGGTTATGAAGATATCAAAGAGGATAAAAATGTAAGGCATGCTATTACCAAACTGAAGGGACACGTAGCATTATGGTGGGACGAGCTTCAGGCAGATAGATGTTGCAAAGGCAAGAAAAAGATCAAAAGCTGGGATCAAATGATTGCGAAGATGAAGGAAAAGTTCATCCCAAGGGACTACCAAATTAATTTGTTCAGAAGGATGCAGAACCTGAGACAAAAACTGATGACAGTGAAAGAATACACTGAGGAATTCTATCGACTGAACATCAGAGCAGGTCATCGGGAGAGTGATGATGAGAAGGTTGCTAGATACCTGAATGGTCTGAGATACAACATTCAGGATGAATTAAGCATGGTTGCCATTAGAATGGTGGAGGATGCTTACCATATGGCTCTGAAATCCGAGGAGAAGCTGAGCCGTAAGAAAGGACAGCGAGGGCGAGGCAAAATTCAGCCCAGAGGCAAGGCAGTTACCCAGGAGAAATACCAAAATCCCAAGGAGGAATGGAAGAAACCTCCGGGTAAGGTTGAAAGAGGTGGGACCTCACAGCGAGGGCCATATGTTGAACAAAGAGGAAATCAAAATGATCAGTGAGGAGATTATGCTGACGCGACCACTTTTCCTCGTACTCGAGGTAGAGGAAGAGGCCGAGGTGGAGTAATCACATGCTTCACATGTGGAAAAAATGGACACAAGTCATTTGAGTGTCCAGAGAAAAAGAAGGATGATGGAGAAGCTCACATCGCTGAAGTGCAGAGGTGTGATGTTGAGAATGAAGAAACCAAAGCGGGAAGATCACTGACGGTGCATAAAGTCCTTTTGACACCTGAGAAGGAGGCAGAAGATTCAGCTCAGAGGAACAGACTGTTCAGGACAGCTTGCAAAACCAAGGACTGGAGATGCAAGGTCATTGTAGACAGCAGAAGCACCGATAATCTCGTTTCAACCGAGATGGTGGAAAAATTAGAGCTGGAAACAACTGATCACCCGAGTCCATATAAAGTTTCATGGTTACAGAAAGGACATCAGGTGAGTGTCACTAAACAATGTTTAGTTGAATTCAAAATTGGTGGATATAATGATAAGATCTTGTGTGATGTCATTCCCATGGATGTATGTCATTTGTTACTGGGTAGACCATGGCAATATGACCGAAATGTGGTTCATGACGGAAGGATGAACACATATACTTTAGAAAAGGATGGGAGGACACATAGACTACTTCCGATAAAGGATAAAGAAGTTAAACTGTAAGTAAGAAACACCATACTTCTCATGAGTGGGAAGGAGCTTCTTACGGAGATGGAGAAGAAAGAAGATCCACAATTCTTTGTGGTCAGGAAACCAAGAATTGTCCTAACTAGCACAGGATGATCTACCAGATGAGATTCAGGAACTGCTAGAAGAGTTCGGTGACATCATAGTGGACGAATTACCTTGTTCGTTGCCATCGATGAGGAGTGTGAGTCATCACATCGACCTCATACTAGGAGCTAGTTTTCCGAATAAAGCTGCATATAGATTGATGCGACAGGAAAATGAGGAAGTCAATAGGCAGGTCCAGGATTTGTTGGACAAAGGGTTGGTCAGGGAAAGCCCAAGTCTGTGTGTTGTTCCAACAGTGCTTAGTCCAAAGAAGGATGGAGGTTGGAGAATGTGCACCGACTCCAGGGAAATAAAAAAAATTACCATCAGGTACAAGTTTCCACTACCGAGAATGGATGATCTGATGGACTGCCTGAGTGGGGCAAATTATTTTCCGAAGATTGATCTGAAGAGTGGATATCACCAGATTCGCATGAGGGAAGGTGATGAATGGAAGACAACATTCAAAACAAACGAGGGTTTGTACGAATGGATGTTCATGCCGTTTGGCTTGACAAACGCACCGAGCACAATCATGAGGCTGATGAATGAAGTCTTGAGGGAATTCATCGGGAAATTTGTCATCGTATATCTGGATGATATACTGATTTTCAGTAAGATGAAGGCTGAACATTTGAAACATTTGGCCATTGTGATGAGAAAACTATAGCAGGAGAAGCTAATGATTAACATGAAGAAGTCCTCATTTATGCAGACAGAGCTCATTTACTTGGGTTTTGTTATTTTGTCGAATGAATTGAAAATGGATCCGAGTAAAGTGGAAGTGATCAAGAATTGGCCATCACCGAGAAATGTTTTCGAGGTGAGAAGTTTCCATGGTTTAGCTAGTTTTTACCGAAATTTCATCAGGAATTTCAGTGAAATTAGCACAGCGATGATGGACACAGTGAAAAAGCGACACAAGTATTTTCATTGGACAATAGAGGCTGAGAAAAGCTTCAATTTGTTGAAGCGGAAGATAACAAAACGACTAGTGTTGGTGTTACCGGATTTCCAGAAGACATTTCAAGTGAAATGTGATGCAAGCGGATATGCCATAGGAGCGGTCTTGAGTCAGGAAGACAGACCAGTTGCATATTTCAGTGAGAAGCTGGATGAAGCAAAGCTGAAATACTCCACGTATGATAAGGAGTTTTATGCCATCATACATGCATTGAAAAAGTGGAGGCATTACTTAATCCCGAAAGAATTTGTATTGTACAATGATAATCATGCATTCTAGTTTGAGAGTCAACAGGATAAGTTGAATCAGAAGCATGCAAAATGGGTAGAGTACATGCAGAATTTCACGTTTGTGATTAAGCATATTGCAGGTACTGCTAACAAATTCGCTGATGCTTTGAGCAGGAAATGTTTGTTGCTGCAGGAATTCCGAGTCAAAACATTGGGTTTTGAGAATCTGAAGGACATGTACGCAGGAGATGCAGACTTCAGAGAAGCATATGAAGCAGCTGAGAATCCTGTTCTCAGGGATCGGAGCCCATGGATAGACTACATGATCCAGGAGGGATTGTTGTTCAGAGGCAATCAACTGTGTATTCCAAATTGCTCCATGAGGGAGAATTTGCTAAAGGAAAAACACAGCGGAGGCTTAGCAGGACATTTTGGCCACGACAAAACATTCGCAAAGATAAACGAATCATATTTTTGGCCAGGCATGCGAGCGGATGTCAAATGATTTGTTGACAGATGCATGATTTGTCAACACTCGAAGGGGAGAAAACATAATGCAGGGTTTTATCAGCCATTGCCCATACCGGAGAGACCATGGGAGGCGATCAACATGGATTTTGCATTGGGTTTGTCGAGAATGCAGAGAGGGGTTGATTCCATCTTTGTGGTGGTGGACAGGTTTTCAAATATGGCACATTTTATTCCATGCCAGAAGACCAGCGATGCGACCCACATCGCAAACTTGTTTTTCAAAGAGGTTGTTAGACTTCATGGATTGCCAAGAAGCATAGTTTCGGACAGGGACACCAAATTCATAGGGCATTTTTGGAGGACATTATGGAAGAAGCTAGGGACTAACTTGGCATTTAGTTCAGCTTATCATCCGCAGACAAATGAGTAGACGAAAGTTTTAAACAGGAGTCTGGGAGACTTGCTGAGGAGCTTGGTGACAGAACACCATAGCAGTTGGGACAACATATTGCCACAGGCAGAGTTTGCATACAATGATTCTGTGAATCAGAGTACAGGAAAAATTCCATTTCAGATTGTGTATGGGACACAAATGAGGGGAGTTTCTGAACTCAAGGAGTCAGAACAGACTGTGACTAGCAGTGCTAGTGCAGAGGAGTTCATTGAAGCGATGAAGGAACTTCACAGCAAGGTGAAGCAGTGATTGACAGACTCAAATCAGGAGTACAAGCGCAGAGCGGATCAACATCAGAGACAACTTCAGTTTGAAGTTGGTGACCTAGTTCCGGCACAATTAAGGAAGGAAAGGTTCCCAAGGGGAACATACAATAAGCTAAAGATGAAGAAAATCGGGCCATGCAAGGTCCTGAAGAAATTCGGAGAAAACGCTTATGAGATTGAGCTGTCGGATGGCATCGGGATATCTCTGATATTTAATGTTTCAGATTTATACCCATACAAGGCTGGAGAAGCAGATACTACAACTGAGGAACCATTGATCCAGTGGCAAAAGCAGATGCCGATTTCATAAAATCCACAAATGGAGTGCATACTAGACAAGCGAGTGGGAAAGAAGACCAGGCGAAAACAATATTTCGAGTACCTGGTAAAGTGGAAGAATCACCCAGTGGAATATGCTAGCTGGGAGAACGAAGCAATGATACAGAAGCATGGATGGACCGTGCAGGAGCTCATGGACAGGAGCCCATGAAAATTTTCAAGCCGAGGAGTATGATGCAGGAGCATCGACAACACATCAAGCGAGCCAACGCATCGAGCGGAAGACAGCTAGATAAGCCAACACACATTTTGGGAATACTTTGACATTGTTGCGTGATATTAAATGATTCATTTAAGAGACGATGCACTTTTATTGTAAAGGGGACCTTGAGCCTTTAAGATCTCGTCCTTAGTATATAGAGAGGCATTTAATAGATTTAATGCTGGTAGATAGAATATTTAATTGTAGATTTGATAGCTTTAGAAGTTCGAGAGGGAAAACGGATATAGACACCCTCCTTTGTACATTGTAACATAACCCAGATTATTGAATAAGGAGAGCAAGAAGAGCAAGCAGAGAACTGTGTAGAGAACATCCCTGTACATATATTGAATTAATAGAAGGAAGCTTTGATTCAAATCCATGGTTATGTGTCTATTCTTTGTATGCTGATGTTATGCTGTGAATATTTGCTTCTTGTCATACATGTGCTTTTATATGTTGTGTATGTGTGATTTCACGGTTGATATGAAAGTCTGTGAGGGTTAATGAATGAGTTCAATTGTTTCTCGAAGTGAACCAGAAGATTCCTGCAAGGAGTGCAGTTGAATTTGTCCGCAAGGAGTGCGTGACTGCAGGGTTTACTTAGAGACATCTTTTGTTCTTATTTCCTCGAAGTGCAGTAGGGCACTAAGGAGCCGTGCAAGGAATGCACAAGCTAGACAAAGTCTCAGAATTGCGATTCTGAGCAAAGGATTGAAGGCTTTCTACTGCAGGAAGGTGCAGGGTCGAAAGACTTCGACACTTAGGCGTGTTGAATATTTTCCGCAAGGAGTGCGTGCAAAGAGTTCTCCTGAATAGATTTGAAGGTTGTGAAAGAAGTTCAGGAAGGATAGGCCTTCGAATTCGTCGAAGGAGTATATAGGTAAGTCGCGCTTGGAAGACTTGCTGGGAAAGTTGCAGGTTTGCGTGCAGGGTTACGAGTTCCGCGGAAGAGTGCCTCATCAATTCGTGGAGTTATATTGGTGAAGGATGAACAATTGAATTTCTCCAAGGAGATTCCGTGAAGACCGGTGAGTTGTTGGATCACTTGGAATTGCAGGAGGTTGCAGTGCTAGCGTGGAGAAATGTTCAGAGCTCAGGAGGGCAGGAGCCGTCAATCGGAATCACGAGGAGCATAGTTTTACTCGTGGATCGACATATCAGGAGTTCGCGAGGCGAGACTCCAAATATACGCAACAGGAATCGCGATAGGGCGAGAAGCGAAGTCCCGACGATCGCATGGATAGTGTGGGCCACAGCGGGGTGACGTGGCGGGTGACGCGAGATATCGACGTTTCGGCATCTCGGCCATTGGGAGCCGACGGGGAAATTAATTGACCTCACGAGCAGCGAAATCGCGAGGTAGCGATATTGTGAATATCGGCGCCTCGGGTCTCGGGAGTCGAGGAAGAAGTCATTGGGGGCCATGAGTGGCGAATTCACGAGGGAGCGAGATCACGAGTTGTCACATCTTGGCGCATAGGACATCAGAGGTTGGGAGCCCGAGTGCTTAGTGTCACGAGTTGCGAGACATTATAGAACAAAGTCCCAATAGCGGAAGGGGAAGTCAGTGTTGACTGGTGCATCGGGTCTCGGAGATTCGAGATTCCAAAGGATAGATAGTGAACTCACAAGCTGCGAAGCTCCGATTCTCCGATAAATCAAGGAAGGAGGGTCGCGTGGAAAGAACTGTGGGTGCAGATCTTCCGATAGGGAGATAGAAGAGTATTGACACTCTTCGGGCTGAGCGGAAAGAAGGTCCTGTGAGAGCGATCGTGCTCCGAGGAGTGCGGTTGGCTATCACATTTCATAAGTCATCAATGCTAACATAGCCTTCTTCATATTGCAAGAAACTTACCTTTTATATGTTTTCAATCAAAATGAATTTACAACAACATTACCCTAATCATAACCATATCATCCCTTCTATATTACAACAACATTTCAATTAAATAACTAGGAAATTTACATTTTATTTATTATTAATAACAATTGGAACTACAACAACAAGACTAGAAATAACCATATCGATACCTTTATACTAATAGCATTGCAATTTAAAAATAATAAGGACCCTACCCTTACGTGTTACAACAACATTAAATAATCATTACCTAATTCATAAATAATAGGTACAATAACTATACCCTTACGAAAAGTAAAAACAGTAATTCTGTCACCCAACCATATGTCTTAATAACACTGTTGAAGTTGTCAAATGGAAAAAAAAGAGCAGTTGGGAGCGCCTGCCAGAGACCAAGCGACCACTGATGCGCTCATGCCTGAAATTCATCAGGGTTTAAAAGCTGGTAGCAATATAATCAATCCCTCTAGGAGATCACGCTGACACCCCAACAAAACATGCAGCGGTGAAGGCGCGGACTGAAACAACAAGCTATCAGAAAAAGAGGTAAGCGAAGGCGTGGGTAACAGGCCATAGGCTCAAAGGAAATCAAGTCTCCTAACAAATCTTCGCAATGCAGCGAAGATAAACGACAGTAGAAATTAAAGGCAAATCGCCAGAAGGGAGATGCCCCAGGAAAATGCGCTGAGGTATTATCTGAGTCATGAAGGTAGAAGGGTTATAACTAGATAAAAACGCACAGAGGTAACAAGCAAGACGTGATTGGAATGTTACCAAAAAAAATAGGTATAAATAACCTATTGCCCAAACAAATTGCATTCTAAAGTAAGGGAAGGTGAAACTGTGGTTACCAGAGGTGATTTTTAATATTGCACGACCGGGTCTTGAAATGAAATCATCCAGAATAAAAAAAAAAAATCAATCCAAGGTTTATGCACGCGGGTCGAGGGGTGAAGGATGCCCAGGTAGCCCAATGCTCAGAGGAAACCACTGGTCTACATAAAATAACGAGGATAGATGGCCTCACACTAGACGGATTCTACTAAGCCGAAACAATTAGGAAAAGAGAGAAAAAAAAATGCGGTGCAAATAGCACCAGAAGGGAACGATAATTAAATAAGCAGGAGGAACCCAACCACCACCATTGATACCAAATTTCGCATGGGAAAAAGGACATTGACAGTGAAATGAAGAGTCCAGTATCGAAGTGAATGGATGTTGGTGTTCAACCATATATTCTCCCAAATGCCAAATCTTTAAGCAATGGATGAGTTATAAGGTTTTCTAGCAGCGCCACATAGAAAAATGGCAGCGACTAGCAAACTAGGCATTTACTCTGGTAAGAAGAGCAAGGTAGGAGAAACCTCCAAGCCTTATGGTTAAACACATTTGGGAGAAGGCTAAACCTTGGTTTCGATCAAGTTATGGATGGAACAGAACGATACAGTCGCAACTATTCAAGGCACTCAACGACCAATGGAATCAGTTGTTCCATATACCAGGACCGTGTGAGGTGGTAGAGGACTACTACTACATGGTTTCTCCAACCTATACCTCCAATCTATTTATTCAGATAAATTGATTCAGAAACTGATTCGGATAATTAAATTCGGTCAAAGTTTAGACATAATATTTCCGTCATAAAAATTGAGTAGGTTAGAAAGTTCCGGTGCCCCCAAACACAAATTCAATACAAACAATCACACCAATACACTTAAATTTTCAGTGATAATTTCCTAAAGAGAGGCTGTTAAATCTGTAGCTGAGAGGTGAGTAAAACGCAGGGTGGAATCACAAGGAGCGCATTAAGCGTAGAGTTGAGTTAGCCCGGAAACAATTAACGGAGAGTCAACAGGAGAAAAAAAAATGGGAATTATAATAGCAGTAACACTTTTCATCACTTCACAAATAATGGAGGTGAGTAACTTTATTAACAGAGGTAAATCTTAAAGCATTCTAATCTACTAAAATACAAATCATATCGTTGCCTTATCGCCCGCCTCGAATGACGTCTGCACGCTCTGTGCCGCTCCTGCTCGCCGACCATCGAGACTACACCGGTACCTCCCAGCCAATCACTAGGGGTATTGTACTTCCCCCTTAGCCCCCCGAGCCGCAAAGGGGCCACACACTATCTAGATGGTACGCCTAGCTCCCAGCTCTCCTCGCAAGGCCGAGCTACCACTCCTATCCGAGCTGGAAAATCCCAACTCCCACAAGTAATCAGTCAAGTCACAAATCCGGCAGCGTAACATTACGCTAACCACCGATCCCTCCTTCTTCCTCATATTCCCTTTCTTTTATAGAGTTTTAGAACCTCCAACTTTCCCTAAATCACATTTAAATTTAATTTTAATAAAAATATTCCAAATATTCTCCTTCGCACAAGTGTTGTCCATCCCCCTCTTTCCTCCAATAATTATTTTCTTTAAATTTATTAATTGTCTCATTTCCCTCACCCACCTAGATTTTCTCCTAAAATTACTCCCAGGGGTTCCTAGATTCCCTTACGGGTTTAAATACTTTCCCTAAAATGAAGTTGCTCATTTAGTTCATTTTAGAAGGTTCTTAATTGCAGATTCCTTACTATGTTGACCTCGCTTTTTACCATAAGTTCCCATCTTTCCTTTATTATGTTTTGTCACCGACCTACCCTCACTGGTACGTCCGCTGCCTCAGGACCTTCTTTTCCTCGGCCCGAAGAACTCCAAGGCTCTTCCGATTCCTTATCGAGAATCTTCCTTCCCATCGATTCTCTTCATCGCATGATCCCCTTATTTAACTCCTCGACGGATCGTAACTTGCGACCTCGCTACTCGCGATACCAACCTTTTGGTTCTCCGACCTCCGATACCCGAGGTACCGAAACTCCGATACGCGTGTGTGACTTGACCCGTCCACACCTGTCACTTCACTCAGGATTTCCACGCTTTCATGACCTCGCTCCCTCGTGACTTCGCTACTCACGAGGTTTAACAACTTCCCCGACGACTTCCAAGGTCCGAGGTGTCGAGACTCGCGACCTCGTGACTCCGAATACCCAATGCTTGGGCTCTTCTCCTGCGAGTTCCTGAGTTCGCGAAATCCTTAGATCTCCATCACCTATCCTGTTCAGATGGACGCTCCTAATCCTCTCGCCACTTTGCTGCTTCGCGTACTCGCAACCTTTAACGCCAATCTCTCAACCCTTCCACTTACGAGTTCCGAGATCCGCGGTGCCACCTGTCTGCTTGTCAACTCCTGTGGATACACACTATCCTCGGAGTAGTCAAGATCTCGCTCCTCGTAATCTTGAGTCTTTCCTTACCTTTGCTTAGGCACTTACCTTATGAGGTCCCGATAGGCGATCTCGTGAACAATCCAATGACCCTGACCGTCTTGGATAAATGGTGCTACCTCTCCTGAGCTTTGAATCCTCTCCACGCCTGCACTGTAACCACCTTGCGTCTATGATAGGCCCAAAGGCTCCCGAAACCTCATGAAATCTCCTCGGATGATTTCATCCATCCGTTCTTCCCTGTGAAAATCTACGAAAAGGAATAAGTGTCTTTCCACGAGACTCGTTGTCTGCTCGCCAACCTGCGACGCCTCCCTCGAACGTTCAATCAACAACTTTCCTGCACTTATCCTTCGATAAATCCGAAGGGTCTACTCCTCCTGAGCTTCCTTTCGCTTCTCCCTTACATAGAAGGAACCTTGCACGCACTTCTTGTGGCAAATCTTCAACTTTATCTAAGTGTTGAAGTCTTTCGACCCTGCGCACTCCTACAGCAGCAGTCTGTCAATAATTTGCTCAGAATCGCAACTCTGAGACTTCACTTGGCCTGCGCACTCCTTGCACGGCACTATGCCTCTCTGCACTCTAGAGGAAATGAGAACAAATCTTTCTCTAAGTGAACCCTTCTGTCAACGCACTCCTTGTGGACAATTTCGACTGCACTCCCTGCAGAAATATTCTGGCTCACTTAGAGAAACAATTGAAACTCATTAATTCACCCTCTCAGACTTCAATTCAACCATGAAATCACATACACAACATATAAAAGCAAATGTATGACAGGAAGCAACTATTCATGAGCATGACATCAATACACAGAGAATAGACACATAACCATGGAATTAAATCAAATCTTTCTTCTATTAATTCAATATCTGTACATGGATGTTCTCTACATAGTTCTCTGCTTGCTCTTCTTGCTCTCCTGCTTCCATAATGTTACAATGTTACAATGAGGGTGTCTATATCCGTTTTCCCTCTCGAACTCTAAACTATCAAATCTAGACTTAACTATTATATCTACCAGCATTAACTATTTTAAATGCCTCATCTACCTAAGGACGAGAGCTTATCCGCTCAAGGTCCATTACAATATATAAGTGCACCGTCTCTTGAATGAATCATTTAAGATCACGCAACAATCCCAAAGTGTTTTCAAAATGTGTGTTGGCTTATCCAGCTGTCTTCTGCTCCACGTTGGCTCGCTTGATGATTTTGGCGATGCTCCTGCATCATGTTTCCTCCATTTCCTTAGTTTTCTAATTTTTATTATTCCCTTATTTCCCTTTTTATTAGAGCCAAAAAGGTAGTTTCTCTATTTACTCTTTCCCTTTCATTATTAATTTGAAATCTTTTTACTCTTTCGCAAGTTAAATAAATTATTTCTTCTTTACAATTTAAACCACGGATTTTAATTAAATTATTACTCTCTTTATTTTACCCCAAAATTTACGAAGACTAAAACTATTAGTTAAGTGGTTTTTTTTTTGTTTAAATTTTTTATTTTTATTTTTATAGGGTATTTTTCTTAAGGTTAAACAAAATTTTACCCTAGAGAAGTTTTAGACTTAGGACTTAGATTCTGAATTGGGCGACAATTATTTAGGGAAGTGGTTTAAGAATTTCTTAATGTTTTAAAAGTCTTAGGGCCATCTAGGTTTGTTCCTTCATCAAAATCAATGCGACGTGCCCTTTAGGATGCACCACGTGCTCCAAGGGTGCCACTCGCCTCGTTCGTTTCTTTTGTGCGACGTGCCCTTCAGGATGCACCACGTGCTCCAAGGCTTCCACTCGCTTCTTGTGTTTATTTTGCGCGACGTACCCTTCAGGATGCACCATGTGCTGCAAGGGTGCCACTCGCCAACTTTACTAATTGGTAGACATCAATAACCCCTGGAGTCAACACTCCTCCATGTGAACTTGTGGGAGACTAAGGGCTCTAAGGAATAAGTCTGTCGCCTTATTGCGCACCCCTTAGAATCATCATGAGCGACTGTCGCAGTATTCCCTCACGACATCGTGGATCCTCTCGAACTAGGTAATCCTTAACCTAAAGTTCGAGCCACGACAGGAGTGCTAGTAGGTTGTAGCAGGGCTACTATCCACACCTCTCCCTCAACCTCTCTGGAAATCGTGTGTGGCCCCTTTACTCCATATGTGAGTCTGGTCGGCAAGCTATCGTCAACCTGCATCATCAACAATCGTGTCAGAACATGTCMACATCATATCATCAAATCAATGAAATATCACAGTAAATAAATCAACCCAAATAGCACACTCCCTGACTCAATCTGGAGTCCAAGGGGTTCCATCGATGCCTCTGCATCCTCAAGGTCCAAAACCCTGCACACTCAGTAAAACCGAGTCAATAGCACCTATCTATGTCAAAGCAGTAAAACATCTTGTCATCTATCATAACGCATCATAATCAAGGATAAAAGTTTTAATATCATAAAATCCGGATCACTTGCGAGCAAGTGTCCTCAAAAATAAGTTTTCTTAGTGCGCCATAGTGGGATGTTACAGAAAAGTGATGAAGTAAACAAGTTGAAGATCTAGTTGATATTCAGTGCTCGAGAGGGAGCCAGATAGCCAGTTCTAGAGGGAGTTGTGTATTATATTAAGGAGTAGTGAGGATCCAGTTTCGTGACTACAAATGATCAAGTTGTGGACGTGTTTACCAATCCTCTTTCGAGCATGAAGTTTGAGTACTTCAAGGACAATATTGGGATGATCCCTATTCAGAGGGAGTGTTCTCGTGTAGCATTAAAAAGGGTTGGCATTGAGACATGTGGAACTCTTCCAACATGAAAAAGGATTGACATTGAGAGTTCTCATCCAGCATGAAAAAGGGCTGGCACTGAGTGTTCTCATCTAGCATGAAAAAGGGCTGGCACTAAGACATGTGGAAATCAACCAACATGAAAAATGGATAGAACTAAGATAGGTGGAACTCATCCATCATGAAAAAGGGTTGGCATTGAGATAGGAGTGTACATGATCAGGTAATTATGCATCGTGGGGAGTGGATGTCCCGGGGACATGTTTTAGCTATTGAGAGATACCCACAAACCTTGGTTGCATGGGGTGAAGTCATGTTTTCACTATGG
>JZKD02S1693132.1:116782-129442 GCA_000966675.3 Picea glauca | reverse complement strand
TATATATATATATATATATATATATATATGTATGTATGTATGTATGTATGTATGTATGTATGTATGTATGTATGTATGTATGTATGTATGTATGTATGTATGTATGTTGGGGTGGAATTGCCACCCCATTTTTGTTACTGATGACACTATCGAATTTGAGCAGGTCTGCAGGTTATGCCAGAGTTGAGGTTCTCATGCACTCTACGGTGAGCACATGTCCCCAAGTTGGAGCCAGATGTTATCACCAATTTCTAGGGATAACTAGGAGATCATGTCTCGAGGCCCACAGGTCCTAGACATGAAGTAATGAGAGTAGGATTGACCTGAGCATGGATCTGGAGGACCCATCCTTTTCTTCTTTCATCATATTTGTCTTGTTAGTAGCAACAACATCCATCACCATCGGCTTGGTCTTGTATCAGATGAGGTTCTTGCTTCATGAGGTAATTGGTCCAGGTATCATGGTATGTGTCACTTTTAAGTTTTGGTCATTAAAACCTTTAAATATATGCATCTGATTCCTTTTATCTCTAAAAACTGCTTTGATCTTACATTATCCCACTTGACCATGCTCTGGGGGATTGACAGGGTATCCTAGTAAGCATGTGCCCATAGGTATGGGTTTTCCACTGGGGGATTTCTGAAGAGCCATTGTCTTCTCCCATCATACCACCACTTTTTCATCTTATCTCCCACTCANCCTATTAGGTTCATGGGTACCTAACAGTATGACATTGCCACCATCTGGTTACCATGCCAGGGAAGTGACCTTTGGTTGCATGGCCAAGGGAAAGGGGGTCTCATCACGAGCCAACCTTATCATCTCTGTGAATGTACTTGTGGGTAACACTGTCAGCTCTAGTCACCATGCCAATCCAGTGTCCTCTGGTTAGCCCTTGAATAAAAAGAAAAAGAAGAAGAAAAAAGAAAATAAATGGAAATGATAAAGGCAAGAAAGGGATTTGAAAAATTACATCCATGATGGGTACAAATTTCCTTCTACAAAGGCACCCACAGATAACATTATGCATCCCTGGCTCTCACTCTACCAACATGTCTGGACATCCCCTAGCCACATCACCACATTTACATGGCTTGGATGAAACCTTCCTAGAAACTTCCCTTTTCTTGTGGATACTAGCCCAATAGGATGTCTTGTCTTTTTCTTCGATCTTGTATTGTAGGTTTTTGTAATATCTTTGAGCTATTGATTGATATATTAGGGTTTTTATGCATATGTTTGATAATATTAATGATGAAATGTGATTGACATTGTTATGATCCCTGTGACTAATGAGCCCATGGAGGGCGTAGTTTTTAATGTGCAGGACCATGCCCGATGGACAGGTACCATTTGGACTGGTACACATGGGGAGATTATTAGTTTGGACCTCCATGGGGTTGAAGAGCCCATCATATGGTTGTTGAGACCATGTCAGAGGGGCAGAGATAGGATAGTGTTTTATCGAGGTTTTGCACCGGAGAAGAAGAGGACGTTTCATCAGAGGCACTTTGGCAAAGCCTAGCCTAGGGGGAATGACCCCTTTTCAGTGCAACGTTGGCCTTGGAAGGCTCAGAACATCCCCATCCTCACCATGACATTATCCATCATCATGGTCATTCTTGGAGGCAAACTGGGCAGCAGTGGCACGTGTGGCATGTTGGAGAGGCCCCTGGGAGCTAACGTTTTTCTCCTGGATGTGTCATCTGCCCTAAAAGGGGCTAGTGCCTCCCTTGAAGGGGATTTTATCTTTATTACAACTCAGTTAGGGTTTTAATTTGACAATTTAATGAAAAAACAATATTCTAGTCTCGTCGGCCATTTTTATGACCTAAAATTAATTAAGGTCATTGATACACTATATATTGAGGGTTTTCACTCTCATTTTGACATAACACATCACTCACTCTCCTAGTGAGGTCTGATTTTTGTGTTCTATTGGGGTTATTGGCTAATTTGAGGAAGGCACACTTGTTTAAGGAGGAGATTTTTGGCATTCGATGGTGTTTTTCTTGAAGGAAAGTTTACAACTAAGGTTTGCATGGTTATTTTCTTGATGATTTGTAAGTATTTTTTTGCAAAACTTCTTGATTGAATGGTTGTAATTTAATTTCTTGCATCTATTTATAAATATTGTTGAATCAAAACCCTAGGGGACAAACACACAAGTAGGTCGTTGTCTCATGTCCCCTGATAGAAAAACCTTTTAGCCATTGAAGAAGAAGAAGAGAGCCTAGCCATAGATACACTCTTTCTTTCTTCTTCCCTTAAGCTAGTCGTACCTTTGAACTTCAAGAGGAATGGGACATCCCAGGCCTAGGTTATCTACACCTAGGGCCATTTTCTTTTAGGGTTTGATGAAAGAGCCTTGCCTTAGCAACATTCTCCCTCTTTAAACTCTCTTGTCTTGATTTTTCTTTTCATTGAGCTAGTTTTTTTCCAGGAAGGAGGAGAGAGCACGAGGCCTTGCTTTAGCAACACCAGAGTGAGCCTCTCTCCCCTAGGATTTCTTCTTTAAGGCCCTGCTTTAGCAACACCTTGAGACCTTTCCCTCTTTTCTTTAAATCTCCTCCCCTTCAACTTGTGCATCATTCACCTTTTTGACTCCATTAACCCTTAGGCACTGATCTTAAGCCTCCAACGTTGAAGTGAAAGTGATCAAACAAACTCTCAAACTCTTTGCTAAATTGAAACCCTAACTAACTACTAACCCTAAAAAGGTTGATGTCACCCTTGGTTATTTCATCTTGACGTAGTGAATTTCCTTTATTAGGCAATTGGATGGTGTTTAAAGATTTTATTGAATGAGGGATTGATTGGATACATTGATTGTTACATCATCTTGATATTTATTGGTGATGTGATATTATTTCATTGTTGTATTAAAAAACATTGACTTTGTCAATATTTATTGTTATAATTGCTTATACATTGATATCAGATAGTCTTATGAAGTACTAACCCATTGAATCATAGCTTGCATATATATTGGTTTGTTGTTTCATTGTTCCAGGCAGGTGTTCTTCTTTGGGCCTACACTTCATTATTGGTTGTTTAGACGAGATTATCTGTTTTGGTGGTAACCTATGAAGGGGTAACTTTACTTTGAATTTTAAACTTTTGCCTCTTCAAAACTCCAGGTTACTGGGGACGTCACCCCTGGGCCTAACCTCCCTAAAGAGAAAGAACCTCCCCATCGTGGTGACATTGGGTGGGATAGGTTCATGTTACACCAGTTTGGCCTTCTACTTCTCAACCATTTGACCTAGCTACAAATCGTGTGATAACAGGAGCCAGGGGGCAAAGTGCATGAGTGTTCATCATTGGATGGGCTCTACTATTTATCCCACAGGTGGACATGGGATCCTGGTATTTTATTTGAGGGGATTTGGATATTGCTTGAGGACAATAAATTTTCTAGTAGGGAGAACTATAATGTCCCCACTTTGGGATATCATCACAATGCAAAGGTTTATGATGACCAAAGTAGTCAGACGGGTGTTATAGAGAGTATAGAAGTTATTGAGAGGTATTATTGGGTCCAACTTGCATTACTCATTATATTTCATCATTATGATCCATTCCGCACAGGTTGGCTTTGGTTCCGTTGTATTCTGACGATTTCCATGCTTTTGACTATTTTGGGCTATAAGTTAATAAAATTCACTGAAGAGGTCATTTTGGGCACATTACTTGGAGGAACCTCTCAATGTAATAGCTCATTGGAATCGGGAGGAGAAACACTACATGATGGGATAGTGAGAAGGGACTTTCAGTGGCCAGGGAAGCCACAAGGAGAGATAAGGTGTTTTTCATAGGTAAAAAGGTTAATTAATTAATTAAAGTGATTTAATTAATTAATTAATTATTAATAAAATGAAAGTCACTTTGGAGGGACAAGGGGAGCCAAAAAGTATAAAGGAAAGGGAAGGGCCTCTACTCATGGATTCATGTATGTTTATCTTTTGGATTTATGGCTTCTAGCTAGAGGGCCCATCTCTTGGGGGTTTTGAGGGTTTTGACTTAACAAACCCTAGAGGACGATTCAGTGGTGAAATATTCCACCTAGCTTGTCCCAAGATTGGTCTCGGAGATTCAATACTCTCCCACACCATTCTAGCTCAGTTCTACACCAGTGTAGGAGGATTCTACATAGCCACAGGCATAGGAAGAGGAGGGTGCACCATCCTTGGAGAGAGATTCGTTGTAGGAGATTGGTAGGGATTTTGGAGATTCTATCACCTAGGTTTTCATTGCAAGGCCTTGGACATCATATCTAGTCCATTCATGAGGAGTTTCGGGTATTTATTAAATGCATGGGACGAATTGGAGGAGAGGAACAAACTTCATAAATTGGTTTCAGTCATTTGCTAGCTCAAATCTTCACCATTTTGCTTGGGACTTCTCCAGGGAGGTAACCAAGCTCTGATATATCATTTTGGAGAGTTTCAGGAGGGTTGGAGGCCTCATTCATCCAGGCCGAATTATTAGGCTTTCATCCATCCAGGGGGGTGCACCATTCAGTGGAGGAGTTTCAGATCTATAGGGTTTGAGAGGGATCTTAGAGATTCAGGCACCTGGATTGTTCTTGCCATCATCTGATCTACTATTTGGCATCTTTCTTGAGGTGATTGGACATATTTGGCACCAGGGCCGAATTGTTGAGGAGCTTCAACATTCTAGCAGGACGTGGCATCTTCTAGTGGGGGTTTGGCACTTGGACCAGATCTACTTGGCATTGGTCTTCATCTCTTATCCATCCTTTGGAGGCTTATTTTTTCTTGTTGGGAGATTTTTGTAGCAGCTCTATTGTCTATTTCCATAGCCATTTGTTGAGCATTCCAAATTGGCATCTCCATTGTAGCAGGTTCTTCTATCTTATGAATAAAAGTAGATTTGAGATGTTTTGGCTTGTCTATCATATTGCATATGGTTGAGGTATGTTCCATGGTTATGTATTCTTTTTTATAGTTGCATACACACATATAAACACATCAGTAAAACCCTAAGCATAACTATAGGCAAAGTGTTCGACAAAATACCACAACCAATAAAAGTTTTAAAAAGACACCCAAAACCATGATGTCGCTAGCATAATGGCTTGGGATCATTATAGACAAGGTAGTCACGAATGCACACTCTCTGGAAAACTGATCACTGAACACTATTTCCTCTGGTGTCGCTCCTAACACATCTTGCTACTTCTTCTTCTTCTTGGGACATTGTCCTGCATAGTGACCCATCTCTCCACAAGAAAAGAATCTCACTATGCTCATGTCTCTCCTCTACCCATTGTTGTTGCTGCTCTCTCCTCCCTGTGGTTGGGCCCCAAACTTGGGACCCTGCCGACCTCCAAGATCGATCTTCTTCTTTCCCTTTGTCCAAAGATCAAGGTCCTCAACACCCTGAATTGTCTGTTGTTGTTGTCCAGAAGCCTCAGCTGCTAGCCTAGTCTCCTCCTGGATGAACTCATCCTACATCCTCTCCCATGTAGGCATAACCTCCCTGGAAACAATGCTCTGTACAAATGGACCCCATGGTTTGGTGAAGCTATTCATAGCTTACCTTACCAAAGAGTTAGGGTTCACAATATCTCCAACGGCTGCCAACTCTTCTCTGATCTGAGTGTATCTGCCAAGGAATAAATTAATCGTCTCATCCCCGAGCATGTGAATTCCCATGAGTCGGTCATGAAGAACCATTTTTCGGTTCTCATTAGAGCTCTCATACAACTTGCACAAAGATGCCCACATATCCTATGCACAAGTCTTCCTAGTCAAGTGGGGAATAATGTGATCTCTCACATCATCACATATGATCCTCTTTGCCTTGTTGTTCCTCTTCTTGAACTCTGTCACCAAGACAGGTTCAGTGAAAGGAATAGGAGGAACAACTGCCTCGACTATGTCCCATAGCTCAAGGTCCGTTAAGAAAAAGACCATCCTCACCTTCCAAGGCGACCAATTGCTAGCTTTGGCTAGCCTGCCCTCCACACGCATTTGAGATACTGACATGTTTGCCAACTGCACTCACTTTGATGCTCCCAATGCAAAGGAACGTTGCCTCACTCCTGTCAACATAGGTATGAAAAGAGGCAAGCGAATCCACGAACTCACTCCTAACCAGTACGTGTGAAAAGAGGTCGTCAACTACAACCTCACTCTTGTCCACGTAGGTATGAAAAGAGGTTGTCCACGAGTGCCAAAAACTGCCCAACTGTCCTATGCAAAAATATGCCCTCTAACAACCACTGAATGAGTCAATGGCTGTCCACAAAAATCTGCCAAGATGTATATGACAACCAATAAAATGTTGCCTAACTACTCAAAATTTCAGCCACCTTCGCTCTAATACCATGAAGATTTTCAGGTCCTATCAAGCTTGTCAACTGGGTCTGTCTTTGACCACATATTGACTCTAAGTTTCAACTATTATGATAATTTTTTCTACTATTTGAGGACAGCCAACAGTCCAAGAAATTCTTGCTGATTTGTTAAGGTTGCACTTCCAATTTTAGGTGCTCTAGCATGTAGTTTTAGTAACCAGAATTTAGCACATGCATACTAAAATAAGTACAACTCACCAAAAGATATTTACAACTGAAAATGAACAGATCTAAGAGACTAACACATGCATTTTTGTACACAGGTATTTTTGGTCAACATGACCCTTGATAAAAACCCCCCCGGGGAAAACCAGTTTGGGATATATGTCTATATAATGATGATCAAAGAAATAGATACAACAAGTAATGAAATAAAATGGAACATGTATACATAGAAAGCTCCTCACAAGCCTTGCCACAAGAACCAGAGAGAGATGTGCCCAAACTTAGGTGCGCCCTCTCCCTTTGTTTCCCTCTACACTGAAATGAAGCGCCCTAGTTCATCTGTGACCCAATGAAGAAATCCCTCCACAAGAATACCCTCTCCTATGTTGCCTCTCCACTGAAACTGTTAGAGCCTGAATCCTCCAAGCAGATCTGCAACCAGGTGGCTGCCAGTCCTCTCAATAGGTGTGTCCTCCTTCTAGCAGAAATGATCACCATAAATAAACAGAGCCAAAAACTGAATGTCTCTCTCCACAGAAGAAAGCACCCTAGCTCTCCTCTCCCTATGCATCAGACCTCATCTCAAGGTGACAAGTCCTCCTCCTCCGATGAAAAAATGAAGGATAATGAATGCGCCTCCTCTCCTAGATGCACCCCTCCTCCATGAAAATTCTCCCTCTCAAAAATGGAAGTTATGGCTCCATGTAAATTCTCTCCATGCAAGCTCAAACAACACAAGAGCATCTCCTCAAGCTCTCAAAGATTTTTCTCAAACCCTCATGAAGTGTGCCCCCCTTCTCCTCAAGAAATGTGCCCCTCTTCTCTTCTCCAAAAATTCACAAGTGAAGAATGAGTCTCCAAAATACCTTTACCCTCTCATTATCCTCCTTGAGCCAACCCTAAAATATCAATGGCCTAGATTAGATCTACCCAAGTATAATCAATGGGTGAGATCTCATCCAAAAATCTCACTAAGGAAACCCACTTTCCTTAGTTGCTTTATGTACATTAATTCACCCACATTGTGAATTAATTGTCACTTTATGACTTAAGTGGCATATTTCACTTTTGACTTAAACCTCCTAAGTCAAAGTGAAATTAGAATCATAAAGTAAAGTATAAGGGTAATAGTCTTCCCCCTTTGTGCTTATAGAAAGTGATGTTATAACAATAATGAATAAATTGTAACAGATGCGAGAAAACACCGTCAAAATTTGCAATAAATGATATGGATTGAAAACCAATAGTTAGTAGATGATGATTAAGCCTTTAAAAAATAGTTTTGAAAGTTATATTGGTTGTTACACAAGTGTTATCAACAACAAATAAATTGTAACAGCAGTGATATTTAACCATTGAAATCAACAAATGAATGGCTCAAAAATGATGCTCTTGACAAACACTTTCAAATCCAATACTTAAAAAATATTTTCCATGGTTAAATTGAAATATAGATGAAAGATAGAAGCAAAATCAGTAGCCCTAATGGCTGTAGATTAAATTTTATTACAGCATACTAATTACTTGACAAAACAAAACACCCTTGAAGTAGAAGAGAGCCTAAAGCATGTAGAATCCGAAACCAACTTAATCAATTTCAATCCCTCAATTTTCATGTTTATCAATGCAACAATTTACGTTCTCTGGTGTGATTAGTGTCTTGTTATGGGGTGAATGGAGTCTCTTTCTTGAAGAATAGGTTAAGAAACAAAGAAGAGAAGATGATTCTTTTAGAGTTAAAGCCTTATAAAACCCAAGAAATCTATCTCTTTCCAAATCGTTTAGCCTGGAAATCAAGATGAACCTTTGCAAATCTTCTAGGGGTGTAAACCCTCCTAATTCCTAGAGACATGAACCCTAGACAAGCCTTGCAATAAGGGTGTAAACCCTATTACTCCTTGTGGCAAGCCTTGTAGCCCTTCAATGGCAAAGAAGAATAAATTATGGTGGAGAGTGTAATCCCTTTTACTCCTCCTAGGGTTTAAGATATTTTTCTTGAATTTAAACAAGCAAGATAACAATAGAATGCAGAAATTAAACACCAAGTCCCAGAGAAATCATGCAAGAAACCCTTACTACCAAGAATCATCCAATGATTTTCTAAGAGAGACCATCAAGAGAAATCACCAACATTTCTAAGCTCCAAAAACAAGACTTTGCATCCATTGCACAAGAAACAAGAGAGGTCGAAATTGCAGTCCAAAGAGTCCTTTTATCAAGTGATATTATGTTCAAATTAAAATGACTTGCCTCTATTTATATGAGGAAAACCCAAGTCATGTTTGTTCACAATTGTCCACATTTACATTAAAACCCTAATTTTAGGTCATAACCAAAAGTTGCAATGCTTAATTAGCAAATCGATTTGTTCTTTTTTCCCACATAGGCTAAAAAATGATAAAAAAATAGAAAAATTATGGCATGTAAGCCCATAAATCTCCTCTCCAAGGTGGCACGTGTAAAAGTAATCCTCCAAAGGCTAGGACATCAAGCTAGGAAGGTGCCATGTGTAAAAGTAATCCTCCAAAGGCTAGGCCATCAAGCTAGGAAGGTGCCACGTCATCCCCAAGTCAAGCAATAATGTGGGGTCTCAAATCCACAACACCACTAAGTATACCAAATGTGCCAAACATCCTCCCAAAAGTGTGATGTCAAGCTCCCCAAGAGGGACTTTTGTTATGCACCTGGCTATATTATTTTGAGAAGAAAACAAGAATATCACTGAAATTACCAATGGAACAACAGAATATAGATAATAGCACACTAAAAATGATACCTTTATTGAAATGGGAGCAATTTTCACTTGTCTCTTCGAGGGGGCAACCTCCAGTAGAGCAGAGCTCTATTACAATAATACTCCATCTGTTCCAATACCTCCTACTCTTATTTATACTAATTCTATCTTCTAAGGAACCTTCTAGAGGAAGATCTTTTTAATAGGCCTTATTAACTAATGTCAACCTTTATTACATAAAAAATATATCATACTAACTAATGACCCACTAAGAGGGGTTAGGATCAGATCCTAACATGCCCTCTCTCTTTAAAAGGGGCATTGTCCTCAAGGTTGAAGATGCGGAAATTGTTTCACTATGTTCGATAATTCCCAAGTCGCATCCTCTGGCGATGTGTCATTCCACTTGATCAACACTTCTTTGATAGTTTTGCCACACAAACGACGCTTGGGCACATTGAGGATTGATTCTGGTTGGGGCCAAAGGGAGCCTTCTTCATCTAATTCAGACAGGATGGTTTGAACCCTGCAATTCTGCCCCACCACTTTCTTCAGACAGAAAACATGGAACACTGGATGGATTTTGGAGGTAGTCGGAAGTGCCAATTTGTAGGCCACGGAACCAATACACTGGATGATCAGATAGGGGCCATCAAATTTGGGTTCCAACTTGTGGTGTTCCTGTGCTTTGAGTGATGTTTTTGTAGATGGCCTATTTTGTAAACATAACTATTTGGTCATGACTCATGTTATTGTTGATAGTTGTTGGATATCTGATTTCATTTCATAATTTTATGGCCTACTTTCTATTATATCAATATGGCTTAAAAAATTGTATGTTGGTTTGTAAGTTTGTAACTGCTAGAAACTAGATGGTTGATGCTTGAATGATTAATAATTGATGTACTATGGATGCCATTTCTATCTAAATTGATGTACAAATATGCATGTTTTCATATCTTTGCAACTAGTTTGTCTTTATGCATGTTTTTGTGAATATAAACGCAATACATATAGATAGATATAAAATAAATGCTTTCGGGAGGCTTCTCTTCCAAGGATTTTTGAAAAATGACACTTATGACACTCCAACTTCCTAAAACACTCTCGCGTTGTGCAACATTGACTGATGCACCTAATAGGTTCCTTTGATGGTGCTCCCATACCTAAAGTTGCCAAATTGCATAAATTCTTGAGCTTGTCTGAAGCAAGGCTGTTGGGAGTGAGGATCGGGAGCATAAGTGTTTCATGAGCATTTTTTATATAATACATAATACATAATATATATATATATATATAACATGCAGAATGTTGAATCAATTGCAAAAAACATGAAAACATAGATATAAGATCATTTAACTAATCGATTAGTGATGAATCTATGATCATTAAAGCATCAACCATTTAGTACATACTACATACTACACATATAACATCAATCATAAAATTCAAAGGTAAATTTGCATATGATGTTCTTAAGTTCATAACTTCATAACTTCATTGTTTACAGAATAAGCCATAATAAAGACTCAAGACTCAAGACAAACTACTAAGTTTTAGAGACTACTTCTAAACATGAAACAAAAAAAGAGATCTAGTTTATAGTAGCAACTTAGCAAGTACTAAGTACTATGCTCTAAGTTTTCCTCTTGCCACGAGAAACTTCTAGTTTCCTTTCCTATGATCTTTGAATAAGAGAAGGAATAGGTGGAAGTGGTCGTGGAAAACGACCAACAGTTGAATGGCCCCCACATGAAAATGGAATCTTTGCAAATAAAGGTAAAACTAATGAATTTGGAACCCTTGTAGTGGATAGGGGTGGCATGTCTTCTCCAGGGATATGATCGCCATCATGATCACTCAAAAGTTCCTCTTCCAAGCACTCTAAAACAATGGTTCCATCCTATAAATTAGTCTCCTCTAGATTGTTATCCCAAGTCATATCTCTTTTACAAAAAACATTCCCCTCTGCATCACAGTAATGCGACAACAACCTCAAGTTGTAATGCACATAAACCAAGCTTTCTACCCAGTCTACATTCAAGCTATTTCTCTTTACACTGTGGATGAAGCTATAGGTGCTCCAACACCTCTTTGTAGAAGAGGTGTTAACAACCTGAGAAAGCACCTTCACAGCCAATTTATGCAAATTTTTGGCAAGGGAGCCATACATGTTCCACCATTCAATAGCACCCAACCTGTCTTGATCTTTGGTTGCATGCAAGTTACCAAAGACTCCATGCTCACTGATGTATTTTCCCAATTCGCTTCGTACTTGAGCACACTCCTCTTCATCAGGTACCAACTTGTCCAATGAAAGCATAGATCCATTTCTCACCCTTGGATCTGTGCATGGTTTTCTCCTTTCCCCACCCCCGGGTGCTAGTTGGGCCAACCAAGATGAAGAATAATATTTTGGGGTAAGGATATATGTCAAGGCATGGAGTGGAACATTCAAATTATCCCACCTTTTGACCACAATTTTGTGGATATGATCATACAAGATCACATCCTTCGGCTCTACAATGTCTTTGATTTGGCCTAGCATGCTATCCATCTACTCATACACCTCTCCAGTCACCAGTCGATCTGTATTTGGAAACCGAATCATAATGTAAATGGGTTTGGTGAACTGTAGAATATACCGAACCTGTTGTGAAAAATGGCCATCAAAAACTGTGTCCTCCACCTCCTGAAAGTCACTTCTCTCATATACAGATGTAGCCCTGTCTTTTAGATCCTGCCATGAATCACTCAAGGCCATACTAGCCAATGCCTCTCTTACCTTCAACAGACGCCTAAAGGTGAGATAATAGTTAGCAAATCTGGTCTTTGCAATCTTTAGTAACTCCAACTTGGAGTGACTGCGAAAAATGTAGTGGGCCATGCTATGATTGGTAATAAATCTTATAATCTTCTTCCATCTCTTGTACAAATCACCAATCCATCTATAATCATGGTCCTTCATTTTAATGATATCATGCATCAAAAGGTTCATTGTGTGAACCAAACACCTTGACCAAAATATATTGGGGTACTTATCTTCAATGATTGCTCCTGCTGCCTTACAATTAGCAGCATTATCAGTGATGACTTGAATGACATTGTAGGGCCCAATCTCCTGAATGGTTTTAAGCAAGGCATCTATAATATTAATCCATGTGTTGTAGCGATTTGAGTAGTCATGGGCTGAAAGGAAGGTCACACCACTCTTAGACACACCAAAAATATTTATCAATTTCTTGCCTTTCACATTTGTGCAACCATCAGATACAATTGATACCCCATTTAGGTTCCACTCATTTGTAAATTTTCCTAGAGCACCTTGGATTTTGGCTCTTTCCCTATCAAGTCCCACGATTCTAGCTTTGTCAT
>JZKD02S1693132.1:39987-57806 GCA_000966675.3 Picea glauca | reverse complement strand
AAAGAGGCCACATAATAACCCAATGCTTGGCTATAAAAAGCCATGAATGACCACCATTTTCTCAAGGAATTCTTCATACTGTTATGTTGCTGAGATTGCTAAGGACTCATTCTTTAGCAATACACATCACAAGTTGCATTTCATAGAGCTATTCACCCCTCTGTTGAGTGAATAATCTTGGAGTTCTTTCACCCACATTTTCATATTTTCATTGTAAAGGAGAGCAAGCTTTGAGGGCCTCAAGAACCTTCCATTGGAGAAAGAAGGGACCCAAGTCCCCTTTCTTCTTTGTGCCTTTGGATTTCATAAACAGATCAGCTTATACATTGGTGATATTGGTCCATTTGTCTCTATTTTTCATTTTCTCATATGATTTTAGTTTTTATTTGTTCTAGCTTAATTTTTGTTTATAACTTTGTTATTTTTCTTTCTAACCTTTTACTTCACAGGTGTCATGCCTAGCAGAGCCCAACTGGGCATGTAAGCACTCTTAATTTGCTCACCTAGTGACGAATTGGGTGCAAACAGTGGCTATAAACTGCTGATAATTCACTTAATATGGTGGTCTAAGAAAAGGCTAAACTCATTGTTGGATAGTTGAATATTATTCCACTTGATAAGTGTTATATTTTGAGACTTTATTGGAAATTTTTGAGGGATTTTTTCTTGCTATTGTTACAAATGTTCATTTCTGGTATAAACTGTTAGATATTGCAGAAAATTATTGCAACAGCCCTCTTTTCATTGATAGCTAGTGTATGGGATCATTTCTTGCTTTTATAGAATTGATAATTGTTGAAATATCATATGTTCAATCAATCAATTCTCTTGTCTCGTTTCAATCTTTCCCTTAAACCTAGCTTGTCATTTCAAGAGACCAAGATAGGGGGCCATAAACTTGTCTTCAACTTGCTATAGGATCCCTTCAGGTCACAAGGGAAGCCTACCTTGTGTTGGATCTTCATCCATCACTAAAATGAGGGAACTACTTATCTAGGTGATAGTGACAAATATTTCCAATTGTTACACAAGTTTGGTGTCTTGTGGAAGGATTTGAACAAGTACAAATACTATGATAATAGACCCAAGAAAGAGGATTTTGTAGTTACTAGTACTAGTGTGACCCCCTCTATGGCCTCAAAGAAGGGTGTTGGTGGTGGTGGCTCTTTTGTGGTTATTGGTGCCAGGGGAGGTGGTGCCTTGGGTGGTGGTGTAAGCTCAGAAGTAGGTGGCTCTATGCTTGATGGTTTTGGGGGTGGAGTAGGTGGTTCTAGCACTGGTGGTTTAGGTTCAAGTGTAGGTGTTTCATTCAATGGTTCTAGTGCTCGCCGAAAGTCTTAATAGTCATGGGATGTATCCTTCAGTTCCCAATTCTTCATTGATGGTGGGGCAACCTTGTATGCCTCAGATTGTAGAACCTACGAGTATGGGTGTTGATTTTTCTATATGAGATAATATTGTATGTGAATATGTTATTACAATAATGAGTGTTCCATATATATAGAACATATGGTGACCATCTATGAAAGGATGTGTCTCTTGGATAATAAATAACTACATATTTATTATATATGTATTTATACTTTGTATTATAAATATCATGTCATCTATTATATGATATATATATATATATATATATATATATGGAAGAATGTCTTTCCGATGTTGTTCAAACATCAACACTCCCTCTCAACGAGGGAGACATTCTGCACCTCGAGTCCATAAGACTACACTTGGGCCATTCTCCTCGGTCAAATCAACATTACCACTCTGGAGAATGTTTGCCCTATTATCCTTACTTTTTAGGGATAACTAGGAGATCATGTCTCAAGGTCCACAGATCTTATACATGGAGTACCGAGAGTAATATTGACCTGAGCATGGCCCTGGAGGGCCCGCCTTTTCTTCATTCATCATCTTTTGTCTTATCAGCATCAACAACATCCATCACCATCGGCTTGATCCTATATCAGAAGAGATTCTTGCTCCATGAGGTAATCGGTCCAGGTATCATGGTATGTGTCACTTTTGATCATTGAAACCTTTGAATATATGCATCTGATTCCTTTTATCTCTAACAACTACCTGGATATTACATTAGCCCACTTGACCATGCTTGGGGAAATTGACAGGGTGCCCTAGCAACCATGTGCCCATAGGTATCGGTTTGCCACTGGGGGAAGTTCTGAAAATCCATCGTCCACTCCTATCATAGCACCACTATTTCATCTTATCTCCCACTCATTTATCCCATTCCCCTTGTCCGGGCATTGGGTTGACCTATTTGCAGGATTGCACCTTATCTCATGGGAAGAAGGGGCTAAAGGCCCAGAAGGTAAAAGCAGTTGGTAAAAGACAAAAGCCTAGAAATAAAACCTCGATATGCTTCACCCAAGGATCCTCGAGGGGAGCAGTAAAAATCCCCTCAAAAAGAAATAAGAGGGACCCGAAAAATAACAAAACAATACCTAGTCAGAGGATAGGGGGTCTCATCACGAGCCAACCTATTAGGTCCATGGGTACTTAACAGTATGACATTGCCACCATCTGGTTACCATGCTAGGGAAGTGACCTTTGGTTGCATGGCCAAGGGAAACGGGGTCTCATCACAAGCCAGCCTTCTCATCTCTGTGAAATTACTTGTGGGTAACGCTGTCAGCTCTGGTCACCATGCCAAGGCAGCATCCCCTAATTAGTTCTTGAACAAAAAGAAAATAAAAGAATAAAACAAGAATAAAAAGAATAAAGGCAAGAATGGGCTTGGAAAAAATGCATCCATGACAGGTACATCTCACCTTCTACAAAGGCACCTGTTATTGCACAGTTTGTAGTGAGGTCAAAAAGGCTAAAGGATAAAGGCTAAACTGGTGAAACAGGAACCTTCCCCACCCAATGTCACCTCAATGGGGAGGTTCTTTCTATTTAGGGAGGTTAACCCAGGGGAGACGTCCTCGGTAACCTGGGGTTTTGAAGAGGCCAAAGTATAAAGATTAAGGCAAAGTTTCCTCCTCACAGGTTACCACTAAGGTCAGAAAGTCCGGCTAATCAGCCAATAAATGAAGTGTATGCCCAAATGAAAACACTTGCCTGGAACAAGACAACATCAATACAATATATATATATGCAGGCTATAACTCAAAGGGTTCGTACTTCATGTGACTGTTGAGGTGGTCGATGCTCCCCTCGATTACAACTTGTTACTTGGAAGAAGTTGGTTTTATGCTATGACTGTCATTGCCTCGTCAGTTTTTCGATGTGTCCAATTTCCTCATTAGGGAAAAATTGTCACTGTTGATCAGTTGGATTTCTACACGACCGATGCCCGCGTTCCTGCTACCAACAATATTCCTTTCTTGGGAGACCACAAGATCATGTATGAAAGTGTTGGTGTTGGCTTACTGAAAGATTCTAGCCTCATGGGTACCTTCCCTACACCACTTCCTCCGACTACACATCATATTGTCACCGTCGATATGATTTCGACCGTGGCTTATCAATCTTTGGAATCATATGACCCTCGGATTGTGCCTTGTCCATTGGAATTCGATGCACTAAGTGACACCATGCCACTTAGTCCAGCCGAAACATCATATGTTTCTATCCCATCCGCTTCACCCTCGTCGAATGACCAACATCTATTGGCACCTGACGTTTCCTCGATGCAATCACGGTTGAGTTCCTTGTCGTCTGCAATCAACTGCATTTCCCCAATTTTTCTTTTTGATGAATCTCTTCCAGAAATGCTTCGTATTGACAAGTTACCTCGGGATCATAACCATCATCGATCCTCTTTTCTTCCCCCTCGTGAAGAAATTCGAGCAGATATACAGTCTATCTCCCCTCCTGATGTCGATTTTCTATCATCTCCCATGCTTTCAACTTTTGACGATTTGGATCTGGTAGTGGACATGGTGATTTCTTCGGTAGGATTATTGGAGCCTGATCTCCTTACTCCTATCGCGACCCTCGACATGTGTTCCTTCTCGAGTGATTATCTTCCATCCAGCGAAGATCTCCTGGAGGCCATGACTATGTTTTATCCTTTGACATGGTACCCTTCTAGAGCATTATCCTCTTGGAAGCCATGATCCGGATGAAACCACGAGTATAGTTTCTCTTCTCTATGGAAAGATCATTTAAAAATGAAACAGAGGCTCTGAGCATAGTTCTTTTCCTGTGTCAAGCTCGTTAAAAATGAAATAGTCATCTCTCTTGAACCTTCTTTTCATCCACCCTTCTCCTTTTTCTCATCTACTAGAGCAATTGGTGACGACCTTAGAGCCGGTGAATGAATTGAAGCTTGGATGGCATGTATCCAGCCTTTGATGATCTTTCTAGAGTTAAGCCACTAGATTTCAAGCTGGGGGCATACCGAGCTTAGTCTTTGTTCTTTCTCGTGCTCGTAAATACATGAGAATGCATCCAGGTAAACTTTTATCTCTTTATTTGACCTGTATGGACACACAAAAAAGGAGCCCCCTGGAGTCTCCTTTAAGCTCTTTTCAGACTCTCTAAACATGAAAAGATTGTCGAGTGATCTTGCTTCCTTTCCCACTCGTTAAAAGGTTTGAAAGGGCCTCTTTCGAGTGATAATTTATCTCTTTTTCAGCCTCGCGAGACTAACATTACGAAAAAGGACAACATTGGAGTCACCTTTAAGTTATTTTCAGACTCTCTAAATATGAAAAGATTGCCGAGCACCTTGTTTTATTCACGCTCGTTAAATTATTTGAAGAAAACGTCTGTTGAGCTATAGTTGATCTCTTTTTCGATCTCATCAGACTACTTTACGAAAAAGGAACTGAGAGAGTTCTCTTTTAAGTGTTTTTCCAGACTCTATAATCATGAAAAACCTTCGAATTTTCTGTCTTTGGACTCGTTAAAACAAACATCGACAAGCCCATACGGGACCGAACCCTTACTTCTTCTAGTTCGTTAAACAAAGGAAGAGGAACTTACCAAAGGTGAGTTTTATCGATCATGTGTTATCCTCCTCTATCTCGTTAAATTAAAAATAGGTACTCATCTATCTGAATGGGGGAAAAATTGAAGGAAGCAAGCCAAGCAATTTTTGAGAACATTACCAGTAACTCTTAGAGTCGCCCTTGAACACGACACTTTATATTTGCGCACATCTTAATCCACTGAACCTTTGCACTGAGACAATCCTTTGAGTTTCTTTCACTCCTCTAGGTCACCTGACGTAAGTCACAGCATCCACTGCATCATCAAGTTTTGGTCCATGTCATGTTTCTGTTGTTGTGCTTCAGTGTTCAAGGGAAGTATCTACCTCAAGATTCAGCCATCACAAATATCTTGTCTCAATACCCGTGTCAGTCCATGTTCATTTGATCTACCAATTACATCTTTGTGTTCGTTTCATGTTGTTGATGGGGGATACATCAAGGCCCTCCTTCGACGATTCTATTCCTGTCAACTTCAACACATTATCCAGGGACTAGACTTAGAAACCAATTAGTACTTTGGGACCTGCATGCCTCAATGGCAGGCCTCCTCACATTCGACAGTGGGTTTAAATCATTGCCCTCTGATCGGATGATTCCACGGATGTTCGACTTCAAATCATCCATTCACATTCGTTGGAATGTACTAGAGTACCTTGGGAATCATTGACATTAATGGTGATCTCCTTCGCGTTTGTTAACGGTTTACATCATTGACTGGTAATCAAGTGATTTCTTCCATTTTCAACATCAGGACGTCTATTCACATGGTTAGATTCGTACTACATCGGGATCGGGAAGAATACCTTGGGTTGAGTGATCACTTTGATATGTACTTTGCCTGGGTTGCGATGGAGTTTCTCTTGAACAATGACACATATACTGTTACATAGATCCACTTTGTATAAGTCGTGGCTATGTCTTGTCATCTCATAGATCCATTGTGTATTCCTCATGGATACAATCAGTTTAGGTCATGGGAGTATAGATCCACATTGTATTTTCAGTGTCTATACCTTTTTATCAATACAATTATGGATCCGCAGTGTATTTTATGACAGCCATATCTTGCAAGTCTTTATCACCCAAGCATAGGTATGCTTGCCTTGGGTTTGAAACATGTCATAATATTTGTTGGATGTTTGTGTGCAGCTTCTGTCAAGTTCTCTGCCTCTATACCCTTGCTTGAAAGTATACAAATCATTTCAATTATCAGTTCTCATCTTCTAACTTCATACTTTGGGGGGCAATCTGTTACACATCGAAATTACTCACTTTGATACTGTCGCAAGTGTCGTCATTACAAGGGTCTCAAGTGGCACATTTTTCTCACAAGTGTCGCAAGTGTCAAAGAAAGCATACTACCATGATGCCTATGTTGTGCCTATAATGACATGAAAAAGACACTTGAAACACCTCAAACATTTGATTTGGAAGAATAGAAATGAGTCAACAGGATGATGAACCTCTTGCCAGCTGAAAGCACCCAAAAAACTGAGTTTTTGGAGGGGAGCGCTCCCCTATACCTCTATCAGAAGTGCTAGAGCCCCCCTATAACTTATTAGGGAGTGCTATAACACTCATTTTCCCTTTTTCAGGAGCGCTCCTACCCTCAGGAGTGTTGGTGCTCCCTTATACATTACTAGGGAGCGTTATAATGCTCTGAGTACCCTTTTGAGGGAGCACTACCTATTCTGGGCAGTAGTTGATTTGTTGAGAAGAATGGGGGAAGGATATTTTCACTCTTAGAAGGCAGTTGGATTCAAATCCTCAATCAAGCCATGATCTTAAGGTAGATCCCTAACTGAAGGAGGAAAATCCTCAACTCACCCCAAAGATATCTCAAGTTCTTGAGCCTCTCCAAGGCTATATAAGAAAGCTTTCTCATGGTGAAAGAGGGAGCTGGATGAAGAATGATACCAAACTTATGATATCATAAGTGATATACAATGAAGTGGAGGCTAATTAGAAAAGCTATCATCATTCTGATTGTGGAGCTTTTGAGCAAGGGTTAGGCAAGGAGAACTTGACGAAACTGCCACATTCCATCTATGGTTGTAAGTAACGTTTTGTCCTCATTAATGTAATATGCTTGGCCTTTTTCTTTCTAATTTGTGTTGGACATTACATGAATTTGTCTCTAAGTATATAGGTTTGCTTCGAACTAATCTCGATAGAATAGGAAGTGGTTGTACTTTGTTTGTCTATAGGGCTTATCGAGGAGCTCAAGATTGGAGTTCATCTCGGAGAGTGCAGGGACAAACACCGATAAAAGGTACATCTTTCCTCCTTCCTTTTCATGCATTAGTTTGTGTAGGGTTAAAAGGAAGTCAGTGACCATGATAAGAACTTTATGTCTTAGATTTAAGAGTCTATCTCTTTGAGGATATCTACCTGTCCGCAAGGATATTTTCCTTCAACAGTGATTATCCGACAATTATATATAAGCAATGAAACAACAGATATTAATGAGATCAACGTTTTGTCAATATAGCAATGTAGAAATATCAATTCACCAATAACTATTGAGATGATCCAGAAAACAATATATCCAATCAATCATTTACTCAATAAATGCCTTTAATCATCATCTAATTTCTCATTATCAATATTTGTTGCGTCAAGATGGGATAACCAACTATGACGTCAGCCTAGTTAGGATTAGTTTGGTTAGTTAGGGTTTCAAAATTTAAAGTTTTGAGAGTTGTTTTGTACACTAGGACTTCAACGTTGTGTGTCTAAGATCAATGACTAAGGGTATATGGAGTCATTCAAGGAGAGGACACAAAGTTGAAGGAGCAATAGGCTAAAGACAAGAGGGAAGGGTTCTAGAGAGTTGTAGTGGCAAGGCCCTAGAATCAAAACCCTAGGGGAAAGAGGCTCACTCCGATGTTTCTTAAGCAAGGCCTCGTGCTCTTTCCTCCTTCTTTAGTTCAAACTTGGAAAAATGGCTAGCAAAGGAAAAGATTGAAAACAAGAGGATCTAATGAGGGAGGGTGTTGCAATGGCAAGGCTCTATCACTAAAACCCTAAAATATGGATGGCCTTAGGTGTAGATAACCTAGGCCTAGGACGTCACCCTCCTTTTAACCTTTAAAATCAAAGATATATTAAGGGAAGAAGTAAGAAGAGTGTAGCAAAGGCTAGGCTCTTGCTTCCTTCCTCAATGGCTGAAAATTTCTCTCTAAGGGGACATATGACAAGGACCTACTTGTGTGCTTGTCACCTAGGGTTTTAAAATCAGCAAATTTATAAGTAAATGCAAGAATACTAACCTACAACCATTTAATCAAGAATTTTTGCCAGAAAAACACTTACATATCATGAAGAAAAGCATGTGCAAACCCTAGTTGTAAACCTTACTCAAGAGAAATGACAAACGTAGCCAAGAAAAACCTTCCATCAACAAGTGCGCCTCTTTTAAAAGACCAAATACCCAAACTAGGGCACAAAAATCAGACCTCACAAGTGTGAGTTATTGTGTTATGTTCAAATGAGGGGAAAACATCCTCAATATATAGTATATCATGACCTTTTAATTAAAATTAGGTCATTAAAAATAGTCGATAAGGCTACAAACCAAAAATCATATTGTTTTTACATTAATTGTTAAGTAAATGACATAAATGAGCAAAAAAAATGAGACATAAATCCCCTCTGAGGGAGACGTTGGACCCTTTTGGGGCTAGTCCAGCATCCAGAAGTTAGACGTTAGCCCTTCTTGGGCTCCTCCAAGATACCACACGTGTCCGCTGTCCTGTCAAACTGCTACACACTCAAGGAGACGTCAAGACATCCTGGGTGACATCTTGGTCATCAAAAGGAGAACGTTCCATCTAAATTGGGTCCACTCCCCTGGGCTGGGCTCAGCCAAAGTGTCCTGGGTGGAACGTCCTTCTTCTTCTCATGTGCAAAGGCTCATCCAATCACTATCCTGTCTCTACCCCTGATGGGGTCCCAACAACCATCTGATGGGCTCTTCAGCCCCATGGAGGTCCAAACTAATCATCTCCCCATGTGTACCGGTCCAACTGGTACCTGTCCGTCAGGCATGATCCTGCACATCAAAAACTTCACCCTCCATGGGCTCATTAATCACAGGGATCATAACAATGTCAAACATATTTCATCATTAATTTTATCAAATACATGCATAAAACCCCTGATATATCATCCAATAGCTCAAAGACATTACAATGACCTACTATACAAAGCCGAAGAAAAAAGACAAAATGCCCTATTGGGCCAACATCCATAAGAGAAGGAAAGTTTCCAGAGGATATCATCCAAGCCATGTAACATGAGGTGATGTGGTCAAGGGATTTCCAGACATACAAGTAAAGTGAAAGACAGGGGTGATATTACTTGTGGGTGCCTTTGTAGAAGGTGAGTTGTACCCGTCATGGATGCAATTCTTTCCAAGCCCTTTATTGCCTTTATTCTTTCTTTTCTTTATTGCTTTTTCTTATTTATTTCAAGGTCTAACTAGAGGACATTGTCTTGGCATGGTGACCAAAGCTGACAGTGTTACCCACAAGCACTTTCATAGGGATGATAAGGCTAGCTCGTGATGAGACCCCCTTTCCCTTGGCCATGCAACCAAAGGTCACTGCCCTAGCGTGGTAACCAGATAATGGCAATGTCATACTGCTAGGTACCCATGAACATAATGGGTTGGCTCGTGATGAGACCCCCTGGACCACTTACCTCATGGAGAAAGAGTCTTCTCTGATACAAGTCTAAGCCGAAGGTGATGGATGTTGTTGTTGCTAATAGGACAAATCTGACGAAGGAGAAGAAAGGTGGGCCCTCCAGGGCCATGCTCAGGTCAATCCTGCTCTCAGTACTCCATGTCTAGGACCTGTGGGCCTCGAGACATGATCTCCTAGTTATCCCTAGAAAACAGGGATAACAACACCCAGAGGTAAACACTTATGCATCCTTGGCCCTCACTGCACCCACATGTTTGGACATCCCCTAGCCACATCACCTCACTTACATGGCTTGGATGAGATCTTTCTGGAAACTTTCATTTTCTTATGGACACCAGCCCAATAGGACGCCTTGTCCTTTTCTCCAATCTTGTATTGCGGGTTTTGGTAATGCCTTTGAGATATTGACTGATGTATTATGGGTTTTATGCATATGTTTAATAATATTGATGATGATATGTGATTGACATTGCTATGATCCCTATGACTGATGATCCCATGGAGGGTGTAGCTTTTGATGTGCAGGACCATGCCTGATGGATAGGTACCATTTGGACTGATACACATGGGGAGATGACCAGTTCGGACCTCCATGGGGTTGAAGATCCCACCAGATGGATGTTGAGACCCCATCAGGGAGCAAAGACAGAACAGAGCTTGATCAAGGGTTTTGCACCTGAGAGGAGGAGGACATTCCACCAGAGACACTCCGGCAGGACTGGACCTGAGGGGAATGACCCCTTTTCAGTGGAACGCTAGCCTTGGAAGGCTTAGGACATCCCCATATTCACCATGATGTCATCCAACTTCATGGATGCTTTTAGAGGCAGACTGGGCAACAGTGGCACATGTGGCATGTTGGAGAGGCCCCTGGGGGGCTAACGTTTTTCTCCTGGATGTCCCATTTTCCCTAAAAAGGGCTAGTGCCTCCCTTGAAGGGGATTTTACTCTCTTTGCAACTCAATTAGGGTTTTAATTTGACAATTTAATGTAAAAACAATATTATCTTGGTATTATGGCCTTGTCGACCTTTTTATGACCTAAAAAGTAAAATTAGGTCATTGATACACTATATGTTGAGGGTTTTGACTCTCATTTTATGATCATCTTTCACTCACCAGTTGGTGAGGTCTGAAATTTGTGCCCTACTTTAGGGTTTTGGCTGATTTAGTGAGGCACACTTGTTGAAGGAAGATTCTATTGGCATTTTTTGGCATTTCTCTTGATGGAAGGTGTTACAACTAGGGTTTGCTATGATGTTTCTTGGTGAAATGTAAGTGAAATTCTGCAAAACTTCTTGATTGAATGGTTTTATTGTTATTACTTGCATTTATTATTATAAATTTGCTGCATAAACCCCAGGTGACAAGCACGCATAATTGGTCCTTGTCTCATGTCCCCATCAAGATTTCTAGTTGTTTTGTTTGCTAAAGTGAGATAGAGCCTTGCCATAGCAACACTCTACTCTTTTATGTTGAAGAGGATTGAGCCTAGCCTTAGCTACACTCATTTTTCCCCTCTTCATATGCTAGTTGTACTTTCCAGAGCTCAAGAAGGAGGAGATGTCCCAGGCCTAGGTTATCTACACTTAGGATCGTTTTCTTATAGGGTTTGATGATAGGGCCTTGTTGTAGCAACACTCTCCCTCATTTGACTCTCCTGTCTTGACTTTATCTTTCATGCTAGCCATTTTTCCATCTAAGGAAGGAGGAGAGAGCACGAGGCCTTGCCATAGCAACACCAAAGTGAGCCTCTCTCCCCTAGGGTTTTGTGTCTGAGGCCCTACCATAGAAAGCAACACTTCAGATCTCTTCCCTCCAGTCCTTAGTTGTCCTCCTTCAACTCATGCGTCCTTCATTATTGACTCCATTTAACCCTAAATTCATTGATCTAAGACCTTAAGCGTTAAAGTAGAACCTGATCTAAACACTCTCAAAGATTTTGAACTGAAACCCTAACTACACTAACCCTAGCTCTACCTAACCCTACTAACCTTGAATGTTGACGTCACTCCTTTCTATTATATCATTGATGCAGCAACGTTTTGTATTTTGAGTAATTGAATGGTTGTTGAAGGCATTGATTGAGTTAAGAAGTGATTTATTATATTGGATGCCATATCATTCTTGTATTTATTGACAAGTGATACATTTATCATTGTTATTTTGTAAACATTGACTTCATCAACATCTACTTTTAAATTGCTTGTGTTGAATATCAGATAGTCACTGATTTATATGAAGTACTAACCAAGATTGCACGTATCAGTTTCCTTTTTGTGTTGTCTCAAGCAGGTGCTTTTTTTTTCTTTGGTTATACCTTATTATTGGTTGTTTAGCCGAAATTTTCTGATTGGTGGTGATCTGTGAAAGGGGGAAACTTGTCCTTGTCCTATTATCCTTTCCCCTTTCAAAACACCAGGTCATCGGGTATGTCTCCCCTGGGCCTAGCCTCCATACAAAGAAAGAAACTTCCCATCGTGGTGACATTGGGTGGGATAGGTTCCTATTACGCCAGTTTGGCCCTCTACCTTTTAGCCTTTTATCCTAGCTACAAACTGTACGATAACATGCCCGATGCTTCTAATTTCAACACTCCTTCTCAGCTAGGGAGACATTCTGCATCATGCCATGATTCTTGATTTAGAACTCTGAGGCCAACTCCCTCTTACACTTGCTAATGAGCCTTTGATGTAATCATCTCCGACATGCACCCATTTGATGTATACTTCTCCCACATAGCACCCAGTTGGCGTATGCTTCTCCCACATAGCACCTCGGGTCTCCAATGGTCCTTGTCAAGTCACATTGTGATGCAGAATGTTTGCCCGATGCTTCTAACTTCAAAAATCCTTCTCAACTAGGGAGACATTCTGCATCACGCCATGATTCTTGATTTAGAACTCTGAGGCCAACTCCCTCTTACACTTGTTAATGAGCCTTTGATGTAATCATCTCCGACATGCACCCATTTGATGTATACTTCTCCCACATAGCACCTAGTTGATGTATGCTTCTCCCACATAGCACCTCGGGTCTCCAATGGTCTTTGTCAAGTCACATGATCAAGGATAGAGACCATACTTGGGTCATTCTTCTTAGCCAAGTCAGCATGTCCATTTGAGAAGAATTCTTGGTGCTAATACACGGAGAACATCAACACCCTAGGCATTCACCGCTAGCCAAATCAGCATGGCTAATCTTGTGAGTGAATGTATCATTCTACTTAGCCAAGTCAAAATGGCCCCTCTAGGAGTATGTCTGCCCGATGCTAATACATGGAGAACATCAATGCCCTGGGCCATTCACCACTAGCCAAATTAGCATGGCTAATTCTATGATTCAATGTATCATTCTCCTCAGTCAAAACAACATGACCCCTCTGGGAGAATGTTTTCCTGATGCATCCACCTAGAGAAACATCAACACCTCGATTCTTTTCCACTCCTTGTCAAATCAATACAACTAAGGAAAAAGACTACGCCTGGGCCATCATCACTAGCCAAATCAGCATGGCTAATCCTACAAGTGAATGTATCATTCTCCTCAGTCAAATCATCATGACCCCTCTGGGAGAATGTATGCCCAATGCTACTCATCTGTGGATGTGTACTGGAGTTTCACAACTCCCTTCTATATCATGTCTCTGAATCAAGGTTAAAAGGTCCACATCTTAGTCCTTCTGACTGGGTTCCTTCACTAAAACAAGGGAGTCCTCTCCAAGGGGTCTCATATCTCCTCAAGGTCTAGCCTCATGTCTGTCAGTCCTGGAAGACATCTCTCCCATTTGAATCAAAATCTGAAGAGGAATCCTTTCTGAATGAAAGTCTTTAAGCAATTGACTCTCTCTTAGATCAGGCCCACTCTAAGTCAGCATGCTCCCTCTGAAGCTTGACTCCCTCTAAGGCTATATAGTCTTCGGAGTCATCTTCTCCCTCTGCATGTGTTGACCTCCTATTCTTCTTCATTACATGGATTTGCACAATTGTTTGGATATACTTGCTTCATTTTTCTTCCTGTAATCGTCATTATGGCTCCTTCTAAGAGAGATTACCTGTGACCTGCCCGGAACAAGAAAAAAGAACAAAAAAAAGCATATCCTAGAGGAGATCAATTTATCTTGTGCACAAGTGCATTATCAATATGAGTATTTACTTAATGGTAGTCATACCAACAATAATCAAGTGTTACTAGCAATAAAAATGGCAATAAAGGTTTCTACAACACATACTTAAATTGAAGCAATATAAGGAAATATTAAACCTGATATGTAAACTTGCTTGGAAGCACTACTAGCTAAAGAACATACTCATCATCCTGCTCTTCAACATATTTTGCATGTGCATGGCACTTCTTCTTTCCCTTTTCATATTTAACAGGACATTGTCTGGCATAATGTCCCATCTCTTGGCAGTTGTAGCATCTGATATTTGATACATCCTTCCCGTAGCATGGTTTCTTAGGCTTATTCGGGCTTCCTTCTTCCCTTTCCTTTCTCTTCCTTACTTGGGTAGCAAGTGCTTGATTTTCATCATCATTGGTTTTCAATGATTTTGATATCAACCTGGATTCCTCTTGGGTGTAGTCAGCCCATAGTTTGTTGAATTTGGGCAATTTTCTTCTAGCACAAATCCCTTGAACAAATAGATCCCAAGAGGAGGGAAATCCATTAAGTGTAGTAGTCACGAGTTCAATGTCTTCTACTAGATCTCCAATGGATGTTAACTGGTCTTTGATCTGGGAGATCCTCATGAAATAGTTGGATACTTTTTTTGAATTGTTCATCGTCACATTTCCGAATTGATGTCGTAGAGTAAGCTTTCGATTGGTATTCTTACTTTCATAAAGTTTGGTTAGGGCATCAAACATTTCCTTCGGATTCTTCAATTTTGATACATTAGGTATTAGATGATCCTTTATTGAGTCTGTTAAGATACTCTTGGCCTTGACCTCATTCTTATTAAACTTTGCTTTGGCATCTTCTTCTTCTGGTTCTGGAAGCATATGCTTGATGTGATCCAACAGATCATTCTCTTATAGAATGAAAAGAACTCTGTGCTTCCAGGATCTGAAGATATCTTCTCCATCTAATCTATCTTCAACTCTCAAGTTGGTTGTCATTTTTCACTGGTAGAAACCCTAGCTCTGAAAAACCTCAATTTCTCAGAACTTCACCAAACGTCCTAGGGATAGTGCTCAACGAGTTTAACAAAGTATTGCAGCTGCAAGGTGTCGCTGTAGAGATTTGACTTCTAGTGGTCAAATTGTTTTGAAGGTAACCAACTCTAATACCATGTTGAATTTTCTATATGAGATAATATTGTATGTGAATATGTTATTACAATGATGAGTGTTCCATATATATAGAACATATGGTGACCATCCATGAAAGGATGCGTCCCTTGGATAATAAATAACTGCATATTTATTATATATATATTTATACTTTGTATTATAAATATCATGTCATATGTATATATATGGAAGAATGTCTTCTCGACCTTTTTCAAACATCAACAATGGGTCCTTTAGTCCCTCTAGGGTCCAACAACATGGATATTGAACAAGGTTTGAAGGTTAAGTCTAACAAGTGGAATGGGATTACTTCCCCCACTCATGTGGAAAAATCAATTAGTGCTTCAAGTCCTCAACAACACACAAAATCCTATAAGGATGTGATGATTCACTCACTTGATCATCGGATGCCTAAGGGTTTGGAGATTTCCAATCGATACAACAGTTTTGGACTTCATCTTCAATTGGAAGAAGCTCTCCCTATTCTCTTGGAGCGTGCGATGGATAACAATTCCTAGTTGCAAGTAGTTTGTTAGAGGTGTTTTGCAGTCTTTCCAACTAGATGTGGTCTTCTTGCAAGAGGTCAAGTCAGTTGGATTGAGCTTTAGAACTAGGTGAACTATTGTAGGAATGGCCTTTTTTTTGTTACAGATCATTTCCAGGGGAGTGGACGGGTGGTGGTCTCCCTTGCTTCGTCTTTGTAGAGTTTCATGATTACTTCTAGGTCGAACCTAAAGGATAGGTTTTTTGGGGTTACTCTTCTAATTTAGGATTAGGTGCTCAATTTTGTGCAGCGTATGCCCCTAAACTTAGTACCTGTTATCCCCGATTTCTAGGGATAACTAGGAGATCATGTCTCGAGGCCCACAGGTCCTAGACATGGAGTACCGAGAGAAGGATTGGCCTGAGCATAGCCCTGGAGGGCCCATCCTTCTCTTCTTTCATCAGACTTGTCTTGTCAGTAGCAACAACATCCATCACCATCGGCCTGGACTTGTATCAGAGAAGACTCTTGCTCCATGAGGTAATTGGTCAAGGTATCATGGTATGTGTCATTTTTTATCATTATAACCTTTAGATATATGCATTTTACTCCTTTTATTTCTGACAACTGCTTGGATCTTACATTAGCCCACTTGACCATGGTTGGGGGGATTGATAGGGTTTCCTAGCAAGCCTGTACCCATAGGTTTTGGTTTTCCACCGAGGGGATTTCTAAAGATCCATCGTCCACTCCCATCATATCATCACTTTTACATCTTATCTCCCACTCATCTATCCCATTCCCCTAGTCTGGGCATTAGGATGATCTGTTTGTGGGGTTGCACCTTATCTCGTGGGAAGAAGGGGCTAAAGGCCCAGAAGGTAAAAGCAGCTGGTAAAAGATAAAAGCCATAAAAATGAAACCTAGAGATGCCTCGCCCAGGGATCCCCGAGAAGACAATAAAAGGCCTCTCAGCAAGAAACAAGAGGGACCCGAAGAAAAATAACAAAACAAGACCTAGCCAAGAGGATAGGGGGTGTCATCACGAGCCAGTCTATTATGTTCATGGGCACCTAGCAGCATGACATTGCCATTATCTGGTTACCATGCCAGGGCAGTGACCGTTGGTTGCATGGCCAAGGGAAAGGGGGTCTCATCACGAGCCAACCTTATCATCTATGTGAAAGTGCTTGTGGGTAACACTGTTAGCTCTGGTCACCACGCCAAGGCAGTGTCCTCTAGTTAGTCCTTGAAAGAAAAGAAAAGAATAAAGGCAATGAAGGGCTTGGAAAGAATTGCATCTATGACGGGTACAACTCGCCTTCTACAAAAGCACCCACAGGTAATATCATGCATCCTTGTCTTTCACCCTACCCGTATGTCTGGACATCCCTTGACCACATCACCTCATTTTACATGGCTTGGATGATACCCCTTGAAGACTTTCCTTTCCTTATGGGTGCTAGCCCAATAGGGTATTTTGTTTTTTTCTTCGACTTTGTATTGTAGGTCTTTGTAATATCTTTGAGCTATTGAATGATATATCAGAGTTTTTATGCATATGTTTGATAACATTAATGATGAAATGTGATTGACATTGCTATGATCCCTATGACTAATGAGCCCATGGAGGGCGAAGTTTTTGATGTGCAGGACCATGCCCGATGGATAGGTACCAGTTGGACTAGTACACATGGGGAGATGATTAGTTCGGACCTCCATGGGGCTGAAGATCCCATCAGATTGTTGTTGGGACCCCATCAGGGGTAGAGATAGGACAGTGCTTGATTGAGCTTTTTCACCTAAGAAGAAGAAGGACATTCCATCCATGACACTTTGGCTTAGCCCATCCCAGGGGGGTTGACACACTTCAGGTGGAATGTTTCCCTTTGATGGCCCAGGATGTCACCTAGGATCCATTGATGTCATCTTGACAGTGTGGCAGTTTGACAGGGAAGCTGGCACATGTGGCAGGGTTTGGAGGCCCAAAGAGGGCCAACGTTTGTCATTTTGTGTTGCATTTGCCCTAAAAAGGGGACAATGTCTCCCTCAGTAGGGCTTGACGTCTTTCTTATTCTCATTTAGGGCTTTGATTTAACAATTTAATGTAAAAACAACATGATTTTGGTTTGTAGCCTTGTCGGCTATTTTTAATGACCTAATTTTAATTAGAGGTCATGATACAGTATATATTGAGGAGTTTTTCCCTCATTTTGACATAACACACAACTCACTCTCTTGTGAGATCTAATTTTTGCGCCCTAGTTGGGGTATTTCATCTTTTAAGTGAGGCGCACTTGTTGAAGGAAGGATTTACTTGGCATTTTTGGCATTTCTCTTGAAGGAAGGTTTACAACTAGGGTTT
>JZKD02S1693132.1:13005-32976 GCA_000966675.3 Picea glauca | reverse complement strand
CCCTACGAGGGCGCATTCGAAGACGAAGTCGCGGCATATCCGAACTCGGCGTCTGCAGTAGAACTGCAGAGCCAAGGCCAAGCATAAAAATCAACTGTAAAACCATGAAAATCGCTGGACCAGAGCCTAAGTCCTCCACCCGAGCGAGAATGCCAGAAGGAGAGTGCATGGTTCGGTGCATAGAGGGGATCGAGGGGAGTGGGATTAATGTCCCTCCCGTCATCCATGAATGCGTTTTAATGCGTCGAGTTGGCAGTTGCTGCGGGCACGAGTCGAGCACATGGCTCCGTGCTCCGCTGGCCTCCTCCCGCGCTCGTCGGTCGCCAAGTGGACCGCATTACCACCCCGATCGGGGACGGATTTTATTTCACATTAATATGATTATTATTTTCCTAATTTATTAATATTGTTAATTTAAAGTATATTTTTGTTTTTATATAATTTAAGGTTCTCATTTTTCATTTTAAATAATCATTTTCCAAAGACTTCTACATTTTGTTTATCTTCAGCATTAGGATCATGGTTAAGGGATTTTACAAAACAAATAAATGAACAATTTTTTTTACATAAAATCTTTGTTTTATTATTAAAAAAATGATATGTACAAAACCTTAATAAAAAAATGCATATAAAACTTGGATATTAGGAAAGTGTTGATCATATATGTAGTGTCCACAAGCACTAACAAAACTTAGGTAAAATTTAAGAAATGGATTTGAGAATAACCCATTTATGGACAAAACCCTAGATTGGGTGAACATCTTACTACTACAAACATATATTTACAAGGGAGGAAATAAGGTTGGCCATTTAAACAAAGATCATCATTCCTCGCAAGTTACCAATATGGTGTGGGAAGAACACATCCCCAAGGCCACATTAAATAACAAACCATTGAAATCAAGAAATTCTAAACCACAATGGAACACCACAACAACAAGCCAATGAGTAGGGAAATAAAACTTTTAGCACTCAAGCTACCTTGGTTCCTAGTAAACAATGGAGGCAACATATCGACTTGGTTCCTGTTATCACGCAGTTTGTATTTTGGGTTAGAAGGCTAAAGATAAGGGTCAAACTTAACAGGAACCACCCCACCCAATGTCACCTCGATGGGGGGCTCTTTCTGTTTAGGGAGGTTAGCCTAGGGGAGACGTCCCCAGTAACCTGGGTTTGAAGAGGCAAAGAGTAAAAAAGGTCAAAATTTAAGGTTATCCCTCCTCACAGGTTACCACCAGTATCAGATAATCCGGCTAATCAGCTAATAAAGAAGTGAATTCCCTGTTGAGAACACTTGCCCGGAACAAGACCATAACAACACTATATGTATATTTGCAGGTTATAAATTCAAAGGGTTAGTACTTCTTAATTATCAGATTTCATTCAATAAGCAAAGTAATAGATAGGATGAGTTCAACGTTTTACTAATTAGCCAATGAAATTTTACTAATTCATCAATATCTATCACAGATGACCAAGCCAACAGTGTTATCAATCAAAATTAACTCAATAAAGGCCTGACGTCATCATTAATTGTTGAGTTAGAAGGGTTGTTGCGTCAAGTATGACGTCAGCCCTAGTTAGTGGCATTAGCGTTAGTTAGGGTTTCAAATTTTGAAAGTTTGAAAGATGAAATTGAACACTTCAAGCTGAGCATTGGAAAGAATATCAGTTCCTTAGGGTTAATGGAGTCAAAGTAAGGGAAAAAGATCTCAGGAGGATTAAAATTTAAAGACTAGAAGGTTAGGTTCTATGGTGTTGCAATGGTAGGGCCCTAGAATTAAAACCCTAAGGGAAGGAGGCTCATTCCGGTGTTCCTTAAGAAAGGCCTCATGCTCCTTTCTCATTATCTAAATGCTCTTGGAAAAATGGCTAGCTTCAAAGTACATATCTAAGGGAGAAAAGTGTTGCAAGAGCAAGGCTTCTCAAACCCTAGAAGGTTAAAACCCTAGGTGTAGAATTAACGAGGCCTAGGACGTCTCCTCTCTTCAACCTATACTTTAATCCTAACTCAGATAAGGGAGGGTAAGTGTAGCAACGGCTAGGCTATATCTTTATTTATCAATGGCTAAAATTGCTTCTCAAGCATGGGGACATATAGCAATGACCTACTAGTGTGCTTGCTACCTAAGGTTTCAAGATTCAGCAATATAATAGCAAATGTAAGAAATTAAGCCTACAACCATTCAATTAAGAAGTTTTGCATGAAAAATTCACTTACATATCATGAAGAATGCATAATCAAACCCTAGTTGTAAACCTTCCATGAGAGAAACACCATAAATGCCAAGAGAAATCCTCCAATGAGAGTTGCACCTCACTTCCAACACCAAAAATACCAACACAAATGCTAAAAGATAATCTCTCACAAGAGAGTGAGTTCTGTTATCTTCAAAATGAGGAAAAACGTCCTCTATTTATACCAATCCATGACCTTTGAATTAAAATTTAGGTCATTAAAACAGCCGACAAGGCTGACAATAAGATTTACATTGTTTTTACATTAAATGCTAGAAAAATGTCATAATAAGAGCAAAAAGAGGGACATCAAGCCCTTCTGAGGGAGATGTTGGCCCTTTTTGGGAAAATACAGCATCCAAAAACCAAACGTTGGCCCTTCTAGGGCTCCTCCAAGCTGCCACATGTGCCAAATGACCTCATCACACTACCACACACTCTAGACAACATCCATCTCTCCCAGGTCATGTCCTGTCCATCAAATTCAAAACGTTCCATCTGGAGTGGGTGATTCCCCCTAGGCCGGGCTCTGCCAAAGTGTCCTGGGTGAAACGTCCTTCTTTCTTCTCGTGCAATGGCTCATCATAACATTGTCCTATCTCTACCATCCCAACAACCATCTGATGGGCCTTCAGCCCCATGGAGGTTCGAGCTAATCATATCCCCATGTGTACCGGTCCACTGGTACCTGTCCGTCGGGTATGGTCCTACACATCAAAAACTTCACCCTCCATGGGCTCATCAATCCTCGGGATCATAGCAATGTCAATCATATTTCATCATTAAATTTATCAAATACATGCATAAAACCCCTAACATATCCTCTAAGTCCTCAAAGACATTACACTAATCTACTATATAAGGTCAAAGAAATAGACAGAACAACCTATTGGGCCAGCATCCATAAGAAAAGGAAAGTTTCCACAAAAGATCATTCAAGCCATGTCCATGAAGTGATGTGGTCTAGGGATGTCCAGTTATAGTGAAAATCAGGGGTATGTGTTGTCCGTGGGTGCCTTTGTAGGAGGTGAGTTGTACCCATCATGGATGCACTTTTTCCAAGCCCCTTTATTGCCTTTATTCTTTATTTATTGTTTTTTCTTCCTTTTTTCTTCAAGGTATGACTAGAGGACACTGCCTTGGCATGGTGACTAGAGCTGACAGTGTTACCCACTGGTATTTTCACAGAAATGATAAGGTTGGCTCGTGATGAGACCCCCTTTCCCTTGGCCATTCAACCAACGGTCATTGCCCTGGCGTGGTGACTAGATAATGGCAATGTCATACTTCTAGATACCTATGAACATAATGGGCTGGCTCGTGATGAGACCTCCCATCCTCTTGGTTAGGTCTTGCTTTTTGTTATTTTCTTTGGGTCCCTTTTGTTTCTTATCGAGAGGCCTTTTATTGCCTTCTCGGGGATCCCTGGACGAAGCATATCTAGGTTTATTTCCTATGGATTTTATCTTTTACCATCTGCCTTTACCCCCTGGGCCTTTAGCCCCTTCTTCCCACAGGACAAAGTGTAACCCTCAAAGGTCATCCTAATGGCTGGACTAGGGGAATGGGATGGATGTATGGGAGATAAGATGTAAAGTGATATAATGGTGGGAGCAGACGATGGCTCTGGAAATCCCCCCTGGTGGCTAACTAAAAGCCATAAATAAAAGCTTTCTAGGGCACCCTGTTAATCCCCCTAACAATGGTCAAGTGGATTAGTGTAAGATCTAAGCAGTTGTCAGAAATGTAAGGAACCTGATGCACATATAAGAAAGTTATAACGATCAAACATGACACATACCATGATACCTTGGACCAATTACCTCATGGAGAAAGAGTCTTCTCTGATGCAAGTCCAATTCGATGGTGATCGAAGTTGTTGTTGCTAACAGGACAAGTCTAGCAAAGAAGAAGAAGGATGGGCCCTCCAGGGCCATGCTCAGGTCAATCCTGCTCTCGGTACTCCATGTCTAGGACTTGTGGGCCTCGAGACATGATCTCCTAGTTATCCCTAGAAAACGGGGATAACAATTCCCATTTATAAATAAACACCCACCAACATAGGCACAAACTATGAGTTCCACAACAACCCTAAATTGGAGACACTAGGAACAACAATGAAGAGCCATACATACAAAAGCTTGTATCCATCAAAAGAAATTTATGAGATCAGATAGGAGAGAGCACCTCTAGTGTATATTTGTAGGCCAACCCATCACCAATAGCATAGATAACAAAAAATAATGGTCCAATTTATAAACAAGAAACCCTTGATCCAAACCATAACCCACCATGTAGCAAGAGGCCAAGAAATTCTACATAGGTGTTGTGGTTCTAGTCTCCTTGACCTAGCCACCTTACTCTACTTGGACACTAACAATCTTCCTGCACTATGTCTGTGAACCATAGAGGAGTTTGATTCAAGGCTTGCTAGGGTGAGAGGGAGGCAATAAACACATATATACCTTCTACTTCCTCCATCCCCAAATCTCTCCAAGTAAATGAATAATTGAGTTTTATGCTCAAAATTATGTGAAACATCATTGGAAGGAAAATTAAATAGTTAATATTTCATTAATTGGAAATTCAATGGGTGTCCCATTGCAAATCAAATAATTACTCCTTATAAATACATGTGGTTTGGGAAGGTTAGTAAGAGTGAACATGCATATCATTATAATTGTGTGTCTTATTGGGTGGTTTTGTTGTTAGTGGACCTAGTAGCTAGATAACTTGTCATATGGAATCCATTGAAGTTGTTATATAGCTTGTGTGATTGCGATCTTAGGTGTTTGTTATCGCTCAGTTTGTATTTTAGGTCAAGTAGCTGAAAGGAAAGGGTCAAACTGGCATAACAGGATCTTCCCCACCCACTTTCACCTCGATGGGGGGCTCTTTCTATTTAGGGTGGCTAAACCCAAGGGAGACGTCCCTGGCAATCTGGGGTTTTGAAGGGCAAAGGTTTAAGGATCTAAGGCAAGTTCTTCCCTTTCACAGATTACCGCCAACAAGATAGTCAAAATGAAGAAACACCACAGAAGAGGCACCTATTTGCGAGACAAGGCAACAATAAAACTAAAACATGCAGCAGTGGTTAATACTTCATTAATCAATGCCTATCATACTAACCCTAGGAAAAGTTGACGTCATCTCTAGCATAAAGACACAACAACCTTTGTATATGAGCTATTAATGACATTTAATGCATTTGATTAATTTAAGGATTAAATATTTTCATTAGATGCCATGTGATTCCAATGTTTATTGACAAGTAACATTTTATATCATTGCCATTATTACAAACATTGACTTCGTCAATATTTACTGCCATTTATGCTCATGTACATCCACATAGTTTTCTATCAATCAAAGGCTCAAAAAGGGCATGACGTCATCATCAATTTGAGGGTTAGTAGACGTTAGGGTTAGTTATCTAATGATAGACATTGATGTATTGATAAATTTCATTGGCCTATTTGCAAAATGTTGACCTCTTTGCCTATCATACTAACCCTAGGAAAAGCTGACGTCATCTCTAGCATAGAGACACAACAACCTTTATATATGAACTATTAATGATATTTAATGCATTTGATTAATTTAAAGGATTAAATATTTTCATTATATGCTATATCATTCCAGTGTTTATTGACAAGTAACATTTTATATCATTACCATTATTACAAACATTGACTTTGTCAATATTTACTGCCATTTATGCTCATGTACATTAATATTGATAGTCATTGATTAATGAAGTATTAACCACTGTTGCATGTTTTAGTTTTATTGTTGCCTTGTCTCGCAAACATGTGCCTCTTCTGTGGTGTTTCTTCATTTTGACTATCTTCTTGGCGATAATCTGTGAAAGGGAAGAACTTGCCTTAGATCCTTAAGCCTTTGCCCTTCAAAACCCCAGATTGCCAGGGACGTCTCCCTTGGGTTTAGCCACCCTAAATAGAAAGAGCCTCCCATCGAGGTGACAGTGGGTGGGGAAGCTTCTGTTACACCAGTTTGACCCTTGCCTTTTAGCTACTTGACCTAAACTACAAACTTAGCGATAACAGGGTTAATTGAGTTTAGTGATCCACGAGTTTTAGGAGTTAGACCCAACACTTTGGCTCAAGGATGACTAGGATGTTGGGGTATACTTTTGCGTTGAATTGATTATTGTATAAATGATAAATACCATTTCTTTGTTATCTATAGTATTATTTATACTTGATAGGGGTGGTAGGACTAGGGGGGGAATCATTCGCGATCTCGAGGGAAAACAAAAACTAACCTTTCCCTAGGGACTAGGAACTTCAACCAAAAACCAAGTTGAAGTATATGCTCTACTATAGGACATTCTCCTTACAATCAATTTCAATACTAAAGATCTTTCAATCCTTATTTTCCCTTGAAAGATCTCGAGCAAAAATAAGAACTAACCTTTCACTGGGGACTAGGAACTTCAACCCAAAAATAAGTTGAAGTATATGCTCTACTATAGGGCATTCTCCTTGCAATCAACTCCAATAATGAACCATTGATCATAATTGGGTATTCCAGTGTCATCATTAAATCCTTGTTTCAATAAACAACTTTGAAAGATAGCAAGATAGCCTCAATCCTTGAAAGAATCAACAAGGTAGGCCAACACATGGCTAGGGTTGCATTCTAGCATGTGTTAAGGGATCTCAACTCTCAGGTTGATCGTCTAGAAAATGAAGCAACCACTCTATCGCATTTGATCTTGTTAAATAATGGTGGTCATAGCTTTTCATATGTCTCCTGATGATTTTAACCACATTGGAATTTAATCCATACAGTTTCTCAATTAATAAGCCTATGTCTTGACAATACCCAAGCATGTTGTCAAATGTGTGGGAAGCAATTGCAAGGATGCATTCATTGCTTTGTTGCATGTGAGAATTAATATTTGCTCAAGTTTTTGTATCCTCTGTCATGGAAATTTATCGGTGAGGTGGGATATTGGGAAATTTATCATGACAGAACCAACATTTTCACTCTGGTATGTGCTAAATAGGGATTGATCTCTAGCCTTTGGATAATAATTTGGGTGTTGGGCTTAAGTTTGGTTCAACTTCTAGGTGGGTTGGATCTGAGATCTTTAGTGTTGAATATTGGAACCTTGGATTATCTCATCCTTCACTTCATAAGTTCTCAGTAGCAGTGCAAACCTCAAGCAAACTAGGTAAGAGATAATTCTTTATTTTCATTGCTACATAGGATTTTTAGTTTTTGGGTTGTTGTTCTTTGGTTCACACAAGGCTCAATTACTGGGTTTTGGATTTGATTTTGTATTTCATTATGTGTTTGGTTCCTTTTCATTCCAAGTTTCAATGATCTTTGGTATAGAGGAGAAGCAGGGTAACTTCAAAATTTTCTCTAGGTGTAATTGTTCGTCTAGAAAAATTTAGTATCTACTCATCCCTAGTTCCTAGAAGCATAATTGAGGAGGGAATTGAACTCATGGATTCTAGGGATTTGCAAGAGGTGGGAAGAATCAATCATCGACATGAAGAGACTCTTCAAGGAAACTATATATCTCTCTATTTGATTTCTATTAAGGTCCCTGATAATCAATAATATTGTGTTTTCCATAATGCAAGAATGAGCCTTCTTGTTCGAAAAAAGAAAAAAATGGATAAGATTGAAGAAAAATGCAGTTTGCTTCAAAATCAAGTGTTAAACTTGCATAAGGAATCTCTCTCTACAATGTCCAATCATAATATATCTAATATATCTATCAACTTAGCCCAATGTAGAGGATATTGTGCATCAACTCAAAGAGGTCATGGAAGTGGACAAATAGACCTATCTCCTTTCCATGGTTGGACAAGAGGAAGCCAATAGTAAACATGTGTTTATCTAGGTCCTATGTTTTTTAAATTCGTTTGAATTTTAAGTGTTTTCATTAAGTCTTATACCTGCGTTAATAGTTGGAATGTAATAGCTAGAAACATGTACAAACTCTCTTTTGTTTTCTATGAGAGCTATGGGTATTGTATGAAACTCCATGAAAATTCCATTCTGTATGCTTGTTGATAGCACTACTATAGTTTTTATTAATATATTATATTTCTTTTGTTTTCTATGAGAGCTACGAGTCTTGTATGAAACTCCATAAAAATTCCGTTTTGTATGCTTTTTGATAGAACTAGTATAGTTTTTATTAATATAATATCTTCGAGTTTTTGTTTAAAAAGGTATGATTTATACTTGTTATTTATTAATAAGGATCTCATTTAAGAATTGGATGAAGATTGAGAGAAAAATCAAATTAAGTGACTCTCCCTTTAGTGGCTAGGGTTTTCCCAAGTCACCAACCCCAACCTTTATGGAAGTTGGGGGGAAATGGACCTACTACCCATCATTCTGGGTAACTCTTGGTGGATTTGTTTGAGCCAGTAGCTTAAACAAATGACTAGTAGCAATGAGGTTTGTTCTTTAACTACCAAATAATAGATTACCTTTTCTACTTCAATAGGTGATGTTTGTGGACCTTTCTTTGGGATGTTTCCACCAATTGCATTCCAAAATACACCCCCAAATGTATAGTTTCCCAGGATCTTGCAATTCAAGGACATGTTTTGTTTAATACAGAGGATTCAGAGGAGGACCGTGACAAAACTAGTTCCATGTAAGAACAAATTTGGAGAGCCGCGTCCAAATCAAAGTCAAGAAATTAAGAATGGTGTTATGAGGTCTTTCAGAAAGTATTTGCATCAAAGACTCTTAAATACAAACTTGAAGAAAAAAGTAGATGTTTTGGAAATGTTGCAAAGGCATACCTTCTCATGGTAAATAAATAACTGAAATTATTGATACCCTTATTCAATGGATTATTTTACATTTCTGTGAGTCAAACACAACATGTTTGCTTAAGGTTCTTGAATATCTTTCTGGATTTTTGAGGCTATACAAAATGAGGGGATATACTATAATTGAATGTGAAGCTAGCATTGATCGAGGAAAAAGGACAATGACAAGCTAGGATTGGGAGAGACATGAAAATAGTCATACTTAAATATTATCCTGGAGTTGTTTCAACCATTGCATTTATGCATATATCCATTTATAGGAGTTGTAGAATATATGTGTAACATCATCCTCAATAAAATTTTCATTTGTTGGCCTTTGATAGAAGTGTGAGTTTGTGTGATAACATTTTGGCACCATTTCCGAGAACAAATTCCATTTCTTGGAAGATGATATTGGAGGAGTTTTTCAACTTTGAAGATATTTTCTTGGCAACTCCATTGGAAGAACAAAGAACTTTTTCTTTAAATATTTTGAAAGCTTTGTGCTTGTGAGGTGGGCAAGCATCATTGTGAAGGAATTTACAACTCATATTGGAAACTCCATTGTGATAAGGTACATAAATTTCATTTATTGTTGAGTGCTCATGTTGAAATTTGCACATGGTGAAGGATGAATCCATGGGTATTTCATTAACTTTACAAGGCTTTTGATGTCAAGGATATCCCCAGATATCCTAATCAATGTCTACTAGAATGGTGGGAGGATTGCCCTAAATTTGATGGTGACAAATCATTGGCCATCTCATATGTGGTAAATGTTTTGAATCATATTAGAAATATCAAAGTGGAACATGAAGCCATTATGATGAAGGCTTTTTTTGTTTCCCTAGGAGCACAAAGGGATTGGATGGTACATTCTTACAAACCGAGTATACCTTCCGTTGTAGTTTTCATTGAAGAATTTCTCAAGCAATGTGTAATATACCTTGTGTATATTACAATGACATTAATTATTAATTAAATCATTAATGTAATAATTATTACTTTTAATGTAAAGTCGTGTCTTTTTAGACAAAAAGACGCACCGCTACTCATGTACGTGTATTTATACACATTGTTGTACATTTGAATAAGGCAAGGAATAATAAACTTGTTAAACATTAAATATACATTTTATATATATATCAAGTATTAAACGTTCAAGTGGTATCAAAGATAAATATTGGTGAAAGTCAAAATCACATGCATTCAAGATGGAAAATATCATTGTTAAAAACATAACACTCTTGAAGAAATAAATAATTATGTGAATGAATTAATGGAAAAACTAATAGAGAAGGAAGTCTTGGTATGTTTGGAGGAGGGTTTCCACCAAAACCAAATTGCGCTTCAAGAAAAACCCTAGAAGAATCCCTTTGTCACCAAGACAGACCCCGAGGTCGACAAGCTAATTGTTTTTTATGGTAATAACCAAAGAAAAAAGCATGCCAACGTTGCCTCTGTTGTCAAGTCCAACTCAAACAAGAATCATTTGGAAATCAAAGATACAAGGAAAAGAAGCAAATCCATATTTGAAGTGGAGGTCGCGGAGGACATCAATTTCACATCTAATTCACCAAAAATTCTGGAATCTGTAGAAATCAGTAACTACAACATGCTTGGAGTCAGTCACACGACCCGGGAAATAGAGATTAAGAAATCTTATTACATGAAGGCTAGGCTAGTTCATCCTGATAAAAATCCAAATGATCCTCAAGTGGCAAAAAATTTGCAGGCATTGGGAGAAGCCTACCAAGTTCTCAGTGATCCACCACATATGACGCACATGAAAAAGTAGGTGTATCAATGGAAACAATGATAGACCCAACAGTCGTCTTTTCTATGTTTTTTGGAAACAAGTTATTTGAACACTATATAGGCTAGCCTACAATGGCTTCAATGGATTTTTCGCGATGTTTACTAAAGATGACCAGACATATATCATGAAACTACTAGAGAAGATGAAGCATGTCCATAAGACAAGAGAAGAAAAACTTGCATTGATTTTGAAAGATTGTCATAATCGGTATGTACAAGGTGACAAGGAAGGGATTATAATCTTGGTGAAAGCCAAAATCACATGCATTCAAGATGGAAAATATCATTCTTAAAAACATAACACTCTTGAAGAAATAAATAATTATGTGAACGAATTAATGGAAAAACTAATAGAGAAGGAAGTATTGGTATGCTTGGAGGAGGGTTTCCACCAAAACCAAATCATGATTCAAGAAGAACCCCAAAAGAATCCCTTCATCACCAAGACAGACCCTGAGGTCGACAAGATAATTTTTTTTTATGGTAATAACCAAAGAAAAAAGAATGCCAACGTTGCCTCTGTTGTCAAGTCCAACTCAAACGATAATCGTTTGGCAATCGAAGATACATGGAAAAGAAACAAATCCATATTTGAAGTGGAGCTCGCGGAGGACATCAATTTTTCATCTGATTCTCCAAAAATTCTGGAATTTGTAGAAATCAGTTACTATGACGTGCTTGGAGTCAGTCACACAACCCGGGAAATAGAGAGTAAGAAATGCAAAGATTGTTCTCTAGAATAATTGAACAAAGAACGTATGTAGAACAACCTCAAGGCTTTGAGGTATACCAGGAAGAGACCTTTGTATGCAGATGGAATAAGACAACTTGGTGGAGAGCCTCTCATGCACAACAAAATCATGGTGAAAACCTTTTATGATAAAATTCAAAATGGTTACTCAGAAGTCCAGGACGATGGATTGCTAATCCATGACAAAATCTCATGATGTCATAAGAAATGCCACATGGATATGTTCCAGTTTGAGCCTTTCCACAATGTTATGAGCTAGCAAGAAACAAAAGAGTTGAATCCAACTATGATATACTATAATGATCAGAACTATATGAAGCCTTTAGAAAAACAGTGTTCCAGAAAGAACAAAGTACATTGAGATCAAGTATTACATTCTCTGTGATGAAGTCCAAAAAAGAGAAAGTGGTTCTCCAATATATATCTCCTCAGATGATCAGATAAGAAGACATTCTAGTAAATCCTCTGTCCAAGATGAATGAGTTTGTGTACTCAAGCTGGAGCCCATGGAGACGATTTCCTTATTGAAAAATGAAGAGGTGACTCCCAGGTTGGGAGGGAGCACTAATGTGTTATTGATTTATGGATAGTCATTTTTCAAGTTCGAAAAATGGTCCAGGATGAGAAGTTCCTTTCCAGTTTAGAAAGTGGTTTGAGATTTCTGACGAACAGGCATTTTCCAGTTCATAAAATGGTCTAGATTGAACTATCATTTTCGTAATGAAAATGGTTTGATGGATTGTTGATGTACCATAGACAACGATTCCCCCTATGGACAGTGTGGGGGAATGGTATAGGATAGTCTCTCTTCTTGACTGTCTTTCATGTTCTAAGACATAACTTCGCAAGATGTTAGCTGTGCCCATTTTGTATAAGTGTCGTGCAATCAGTTGAAAGTTGGCAACGCAAACTATTCGATTTTTCTTCTACGCGGTGCTATATTCTTGCAGATCAGTACCTGTGCTCAAGTACTGAATGATATCTACGAATTATTCATCAATGATCTGGACTGAGAATAACTGTGCATTCATAAATTTTTCTTCTGAATTCGTAGGTTCTTCTCCATTTGTGACCCTTGATAGGTGGTCAAGTCCTGCATTCAATTTGCCTGGCTTAACTATTACTTCAAAGTCAAATTATTGAAATAATAGTAACCATCGACAGATTCTCCCCCCCAAAACTGGATTTTTGACTAGGTATTTTAGGGCTGAGTGATCTGTGAACATCTTAAAGTGTTTTTCCAATAATTAGTTTCTGAACTTTTGCAGTGCATAGACCATAGCTAGGCCTTCTCTTTCTGTCGTGTTATAGTTATGTTCTGATTCTAATAACTTTATGCTCGCGAATGCTATCGGGTGATCCAAATCTCCTTCTCCTGGTTGCGCCAAGATAGATCCAAGTGTTATGGCCTATGCATATACATGGACGTGGAATGTCTTCTCCCATTCTGGAAAGACTGATATTGGTGTGCTGACCATCTTTTCATTTAGGGTATCTAGACCATGTTGGAATTCGTCATTCCACTAAAACTTTGTATCCTTTCTTAACAATTTTTACATTGGTGCATTAATCTACGTGTACCCTTTGATGAACTTCTTGTAGTATCCTATGTGTCCCAACGTCGCTCTTAGCTGACGGACTGTTTTCGGTGGTGGTAAGTTAAAAATTACTGCAATCTTTGTTGGATCTACGAGTAAACCTTTTTTGCATACTATATGGCCCAATAGTATCCCAAACAATGTTCCAAATATGCATTTATTTATGTTTAGTGATATTTGACACTATCTGCATCTTTCCAACATTAGTCGTAAGACTTCTACATGTTCTTTCAACAAACTGTAAACTACCCAATCATCCAAATATACTTCGAGAAACTGGTGGATGAATTCCTCAAACGCAACAATGACTACTCTAGAAAAGATTGTTGGTGCATTCTTCAGTTGAAAGGACATGACTGTGTACTGATAAGATCCCCATTCTATCGCAAACATGGTCTTGTATCTGTCTTCTTATGCTATCTTGATCTGATGGTAGCCTGAGAATCCATCAGTGAATGAGTAAGCTTCATGTCCTCCTATGTTTTCTAACACTTCATTCGTGAATGGTGTAGGGAATGGGTCATGTAGGCATGCATTTTTCAACTTCCTCAAGTCGATGCATATTCTTATCCCTCCTTGTTTCTTGTCATGTACTACCATCAGGCTTATCCATTATGATTCTTCGACCGGTTCTATGATTCCAGCTTCGAGCATCCCATAGATCTCAACTTTTTCTTTATGCTTATATATTGAGTTTAGTCTATATGGTCGTTGTCTGATCGATCTCGCTTCAGGTCTGAGTGGTATCTTCATTTCTCCTAACTCTTCGGCTATACCCTTCATTTATGTAAATGTTGTGGGAAACAAGTCACTGTAGTTGCGCAATAACTTTGTTACGATTTCTATTGTTTGCTCGTCCCAGTAATCTCCAATGCTGGCCATCTTGAGATTCTCAACTGTCCAAATGTTGACTTTCTTTACTTTGATCGGCGCGAAAATGACTTTTGATTCTATGGGTGGACCTTCCACATCTCTTTCTCCTTCTGCTTCTTCAATCTGAATATCAAGTAGATCATCTTCATCCGATGCTTCCTCTTGTACATGGTAACATGACAACAATTCCTTGATTGTTTGTCTACTTCGTTGTTGTTCTTCTGTGATAAGTTCTATTTCTATTTCTTTGATGAATATTTCTCCTCTTATATTTTTAAGAAAGACATCTATGTTGGGGTTCTCATGCTCGAATGAAAAAGTGACTGTGAAATTATGTTGCAATGTCATCCAGGTCATAGTTCCTTTGCACAATTCCTGGTCTGTATACCAGTTCCCTTGTATGCCCTCTAGAGTAGCTATAAAATGATGAGGATATTCCTCTGGGGGTGTCATTTTCCACAATGTTCTACACTCCTCCAAGTCATCCGTTGGTGCCCCTTGTCCATCATACTTTTGTTGCTTGTTGTTTTTATGTTCTGCACTGAACCTTATGTGCAATAACCGCTTACATTGGTACTAATCTGTGATTGTTTCTTTGTGTGCGCCCCACCATCTTGCAGGTGTGGCCTTGAATGCTAGATCAAGTGCTAACAGTCTCTATTTCTATAAGACTTTGTCAAGAATGTCTCCAAATCGTTTATTCCATGAAAACTAGGTGGTTCCCTTATTTATGTGTCTGCCCATCTGACGACACGCTCTATTCTTGCACATCTTATCATGGATACTTTGTGTAGCCTCTATTTCCAGTTCTCTAAACTGGTATCTGAGTCTATTGCACATAAGTAATGCTCCGCCAACTGATTATCACACATGCAGTTGGGTTTACGTAATCCTCATCGTGCGAAGTTGTTTTGTACAACTGGTTGATTTCCTCTACGTCTAGGTAAGTGGGTTCTACAGACCTCTCCCCTTCCAATGGATCTAATGGTGTGATTACCTTGTATTATCTTGACTAAAATGTCACTTTCCTGGTCTTCAAGTTGATTATAGCCTGGTTGTGAAACGCCCAATATAGACCAAGCAATGCTAGGTAAGGTGTTGTGCCATCCACTATTTCAATGACTTCAAAATCTTCTTTAGTGTGCACTCCATATAGATCTACTATCACTCCTTTCAGTCTACCTATTGGTAGGACTCTGTGTTGCTTCACTAATTTCAATTGAACAAGTGAATATCCTAACGTGGGTTGTCCCATGCATTGCCATGTCTTTTTCAATAATACATTAACTTCAGATCCTAGATCCAGTATGATGTCTCCCATATTGAAATCTCCAATGTTGGCAATCAGTCTAAATTCCCTACTTGTTCTTCTTTTTGTGTGTAGATGATTAACTGTTTTGGGTTCTAGTTTTCAATCCGTCTCGATGCTACATTTTTCTACTATGTTTTGTAATATTTTCACAAATGATGGATCAGTTAATACTTTTACACATGATTGCAAAAGTCTTTTGATTGTACTTACTTGTCCCATGGAATGTATTCCTCTGGTATGATCCAATAACAGAAGCATTTCGCATTCTAGTGCTTACTTACTTTGTTTCATAGTTGAATTCGCCGCAATATCTTTCTTCTAGAATTCTTGTCGGGTTTGTTTAAATGTCTCATTTTCCTTCTGCGCGTCGAACTGCTTCCTTGGTTCGGCATTCTTTTCCACCCATTGATTTTGTATTGGTTTTTGTCGAGCTGTGTCGTTTCCTTTTTTCTCTCCTCCGCAGGTAACTATATTGATGTTCCGTCCTTCATCCCTTGCTTCAATTGAAATCCACTAAACATTCTAGTTGTTCTGATTCCTCTTTTCCTGGATCTTTACTAGTAGTTTCAGACATTCTTCTGTATCATGGTCCAATGCGCGACAATACATACAAGTTGTTGGTGGAAGTGGACATTCTCTTGCATAATGTCCCGTTTGTTGACAATTGTGACACACCACTGGTCCTCTACCTCGTCTGAAACCTCCTCTTGCTTATCCTCCACCTCTGTAGCCGGCTCTATCTCTTCTCGGTGCATTATATTGCGTCACCTGATTATACTACGTGATATTGTACTGAGGTTGTGTTGCCTTGTACTATGGTTGTGTGTTATTGTATGGTTGTTGCGCAATATTATATTTCTACCGCGTGGTGTTGTATGGAGATGGAATTGTATTAAACTGTGGTACGGATTGCCCCATCGTCATTTATGGCTGCACTCTATATGAATCTAATGTCCTTTCGCGCATCAACTCCATAGTTCTACAATATTTGTTGTCGTGGCCCATTGACTTTAAAAATGTGTAATATGAACTCTTTGGGACTGTCTGGTATTTCTGCATCATCGGGCATTGATAGGGGTCCTGAACCTATTTCTTACAGACTTCACATCATGGTCCTCCTGTGGGTAAGGGGTTTGGCATTTCTATTGCCATATACTGTGCAAATGTTGGTAATTCGTTATTGTGGTGTCCTTCCGTCCTGGATGTGGTACACCAAATGACTTCTCATTTATCCTTATTCTTATTCTGGTTGAGTTGGAATATTAAGTTCTTCAAATCCTCCTTTAGTTATTTAATAGCTACATTTGTCTGTTGATACTGATTTTCTTCCAGTTGCAAGGCTTCCTGTAGAGCATCTGCCTGCATCTGGAAATTTTGTTGTCGCAATGGGTATTTTAAGTGTGGTAGTAATGAGTTGAAAAACAGGTGTGGATGTTGCATATTGATCATGAGATACTTCAACTTTCATTTTAAACGTTTGAATTGCTGGTCAATTTCCCAAACAAACTCTCCAGGTTTTTGTCGGATTTCTATCATCTCATTCATGTATTGATCCTCTGAGATCGACTTCTAGAACTCATTTATCAATAACTTCTTAATGTATTTAAGTGTCCTTGTCATCCCTGGAGCAATATTTGCATCTAAAACCATGTACCAGTCTAGTGTGCAATCTCTTAGCGTAATAGCTAATTGCACAAGTTTGGTATCTTCATTAGTGACTTGTTTTGCTTCCCAGATCTTTTCATAAATGAACAAGTGTTTTGTAGGGTCTTTTGTTGCTTCTCCTCAAAATTCTGGTAACCTGATGGTGGGATTGTGTCCTGCCATTCTGAATGTTGAACTACCACCTCTGCACAATGTAGATACTTGACTAGTGTTGCCTAAACTGGCTCCTCCAGTTGTTTCTCCTTGTGTAGATGTACTTCCTTCTGTCGGACTTCTTCCAAAATTTGGTTGTCTAAATGGTGGTGTTCCCTTTGGTGTATTATTCGCACATGGGTTTATGGGTTCCACACTGACATTAATATGGATAAGATTGTTTCCTTCTCCTCCTACTCTTGGACCCCTCGTCTTCCTTTCATATGTTGCGCATATGATTTCCTCAATCTGCTCCACATCTTGGAGATCTGTTACCTCTTCCTCATCACTCGCCAAGCCTTCCCTCATGGCTACAACTCTCTTCTTGGTATTCACTTTGTATTGGTAGGGTACTCCGCTATGCGTCTTTCCAATTGTCTCCAAGTTCCACCGGATCTGGTCGTCATCCATCATGATCAAGTCCAAGGGTTCCTCCTTCTTTCTCTTATCCTTTCCTCCTTCCATTTCTCCTCTTTCTGCAGGGAAGTTTAGTTGTCTGACTCCATAGTCATTATGCCTTTGGTATATAGCAGTGTCTTAATAGACATATACAACAATCGAATGTACCTTCCTCGAGGTCCACACAGGAACTCTTTCTCCACTACGTTGTACGACTTTGTTGTGTCAACTGCAAACTCTGTGATAAAACCTACCACAATACTGTCAAGGCAAAAGTCTACTGCGTGGGTGAATTTGTTGTTCACCTGTTGTAACTTCTCAATCTATATTGGGGTCCACTCTAGCTGTCGAATCTGGTTCGTTGCATGGTTATCCTTCAACCTTAGTATCCACTCCTGCAACAAATGTGGAAAATCGCAGAAAAATACTTCATGAAAATCAGTAAACGCGTATTTCTCAAGATATTTTCGGGGTGTTATTCTAGGGTTTCTGTTATCTTTCTTTGAAAACTCCATCTCTTTGGTTCTTAGCCAAGTTTCGATATCTACTTTTGTGGGATTCCACGGTCTCAACATTCCCTTCTAATGGCTCATTTCTCTCTACCCTAATATTTTCTTGCTCTTCCTCCGATAGGTCTTCAACTTATCTCATCTACTCAACCCTCTCTTGTTCCTACCAATGGAAACATAACCATTTGTTGGTTAACTCTTTCTTACTCTTTTTTCTGAGTTTATTGACCCAGGGTTCATGTCTGTTTGGGTTTCCAACAAAGCCTCTAAAACTATCAACCCTCTTGGTAAACTAGAAGACAACAAAGCACACAAAATGCGTTGCGCAGTCTCACCCGAGATAACTTTAATGGGTGGTTGTAGGAATCAGGTGTTTACATCTTGGGATTGAGTGTGAGATAAGAGAGATATATATTGAACCATTTATTATAACTTGTAAACATAGTATACTTCTATCGGCGAATAAGCAGGAAATATAACAACTCATTCATTCAACATAATAATAACTACTGAAGACAATAAAGATATGCATTCATTCATCACATAACATAGATGTTACCATGGTTCACCCCCTCCTCGGCTACGTCCACAATGATTTGGCTCTCAACTCTTTTATTATAGTATTTCTGCATCTATAACACTGCGTGCTTACAACCCTTCATGGTCGGGTAGGATCTATATGAGGCAGACTAGATCGCACCAAGCTCCCCAACCTACGATCTAACCCTCAAGATCTTCCCTCATTCATCCTCTCTAGCTCAACAACTTATACAAAATAGATCATACAACACAATATTAGATATTGCATCAACTCATGCATAACTAAAACAACAACAACAATAATTCCCACAATACCTAAGTATATCTCTGAACCAACCCATTATGATACCTAAGTATCTATATTTATACATTTATGGCTCTTCATCCATTTACAATACCTTACCAAAACCCTAACCCTATCGTTGTTAGGTCTTCCCTCGCATGCGCACATGTTGTTCTTCCTTCCAGCTGTTACTTTCCTAGTTCATGCTTTCTTTCCAAAAAATGCCTTTCTTTTCCACTTTGGCCTGCCTCCAACAGAGGTTTTACATACTCAAGTACATTTCTAGATGGGAAATGACAACTACATCGTAATGACATTGGAAATCCTAGAGGGAGATCCGTCTAACCGCTATAGCCACCTCCCTTTTCTTAGATCTACAAACAAATGAATAAAAAAAAGAGGTTGGAAACCCCATCTCTGCATTAAAAATATGAAGGAAATTAGCCTTAAGCAATTGGTAAAAATATTAAAATAACTACCATGAGCCACCACAAGACACCCAATGTATGGAAAAATAACCCTAGATGACAAAAATTCAAATGTAAACATAGAGCATATCCAAACAAGGCAATACATAGATGACATTCAACATGGAGACAAGAGAGTAACCACTAGAAAAAATAACCAGAGAATTTCACCATCGAGGGAACCCAACGCAGAGAAGAAAGAATAAAAAAATCCAATGTGAACACAGAGCTGATCCAATTGAGGCAATATGAAAACCGCATTCACTAGTGAACACAACCGCAAATCTAATCTTCCATACATCCATCCAGGCTAGAGTAGAAGCACAACCAAAGAGATCCAAATCCCCAGAGTCAGAAAACCCAACAAAACCAATGATGTCCATACACAATGAACTTGTAAAGTCATTGCAAAGAAATTGAGAAACCCAAGGACCAATGAACAACATCGTTATTTATAATAGATGCAACCACTCCAACATAGAATGAAGAGAAAACCACCAAACAAATGAATTATTTC
>JZKD02S1693132.1:0-12976 GCA_000966675.3 Picea glauca | reverse complement strand
CAACAACCCAAGGCATTGGAAAGGCCCTTTTTTAAATAGAAGTGAAAATCCAAGCTCTGATATAGCCAACTCATGCAGAGTGGAAGACACTTGCAATTCCACAAGAAAAAAACTATGAATTGTAAATTTTCCCAACCCTAGGTGACTATTGTTCTAATGTTCTCTCATTAAATAACTCAAAATAGAATTTATTTAATGGAAGAAAAATAAAATTATGAACATTGCATCAATCACACAATAGCTAAAAAAATGAACAATGAAATAAATAAAACACATACATAGGGATTTCTCCTTTGAAATAGCCTTTTATTCCTTTGATCAAAGCTTACAAGGTGACCTCTATAACTTGTGTTTAACCAACAATTGTATGGTAAATAAAATCACCTAAAAAAATAGTGTATGGCTGAAACTGAGGGTGTACAACTTGTGCATGAAGAAAGGATTGCTACAATAGTGGTATGACCTATATGACATACTATAATTGCGAGTCACTTCAACAATTTTCTCCTCTTCTTCTCCTTGAATGCACTCTACCCTCTTCTAGCTCTCTTTCTCTCTTCTCTTATTTCCCTCTCCTATATTGTCCTATTTATGATTTGAGAGAAGATAACTAATATCCTCAATCCTAGTTGTCACATGTCTCAATCATGAGATGTACAACTAAGATTAAACCCTAATCTAAGTCACTAGTGTTCTAGAATTTCTAGAACATTTCATTTAGATTCCTAATACTATTTGACTTCTAAACATAACACTTTCATTTTTTGTTGTATTTTTCAACTGAAATTACAAGATTGAATTATTTCCCACTTTTCCTAAGTGGTCATTAAATAAATATCACAAGTACCACTCCCCGCACATTCACACTAAACATGTGTAATACGTTTTTGTTCAAGATACATTTCTTAACATGAATACCATAAACAAATTGTGGACGATCATTACTTAACAATGCTATTAACCATTAGTTTCCTATACTTGAGCTTGGCATATGGGCATTTGACACCACATGGGTCGATGAGACTCGCATTGTCATAATCTAGTTTCTCATATTTCCATTATGAGAGCCCATATAGAGTACCTAGGTATGACTTCTTCTATGAAAGATAAAAAAATGTCTTCTTCTCAATGTACACACATGTTAGGATTATTTACATTAATAAACTAATTTTTCTCCACATATTACAAATTAATGTTGACATTGTTTTCTTTTTTCTTTTTTCAGTTTTTATGAATTTGACAATAACAAAAAAATTAAACCAACATTTTTTTATTAATAAAAATTTGAAAAAAATATAAAAATTCAAACATATTTTATAAAAAACTTTAAGAATATCATACACACACACACAATGTCACATCCAATCCATACATCAAATTGGTGTTTCAGATCCCCTTGTTTGTGGGACAAGGGACCCCCTCCATGCAACAAGTTGACTGCTAAAGTCTACAGAGGTATACACATCCTACCCTTTGGATTTTAACATGTGACCTCTAATGAGGAAACACATGTGCTTAACCATTAATATTAATGCTCCCCAAATTCATTTATTGCTTCGTTAATCTTTCCTTAACTATTGAACTCAATTCATAAGGCATTGACCTTTCATGAAAAATGTTGTGTAACTCATGTATCCCATTGGTTAATTCTACTTCAAGCATATCAATAGTATCTCTGCAATGAACCAAAGTAACCAGAATATTGTATTGTATGCTTTCAATACAAGTAAAACCAAAAACATAACCACTTTCTCATCCAATCAAGTTTGAAATAAGCATACAAGTAAATAAGGAAAAAAATCTACAGAAATAATATCCACTTCACATTCATGTGATGCAATTTGCACACTCTGAAAAAATTGAGGAACACATATTATTTTAGATGCCACAAAAGCGGTCTCGTAGTCTTCCACTCAAAAAACATACATGCTCTCAAATAATTATAAGTAGAATGTATTTTCTAACAAAACATGTGATAATCATGATCTTGACCAAAAGCTCCATTTCAAGCATATTCCAATTCAAATGAAAAAATCTAGACCTAGAAAAAATTTATTCAAACATATTCCACCTTCTAAGTCAAAATCCGGACATATAATTTCATGTCATGATAGTGAATAAGATTTGGAGTAAAGGTGGAAACATGGTGATTGACATTAAATTTTGATGATGATGATGATGGTTAACATCTAAGACTAAATTTAGTTTATCGGACCTTAAGAAAACATAAATATTACTTGGTTTGCTTTAAAATTTTATTTTGTACTTGAAAAAATTTAAAAGAAACATTCCTAAATCACCATAATTTTGACAAGTTTTAAGATTAGGAAGGTCAATATAGTAACAAATATTTTGAAATTGAGATCTAATGTGGGTGTATGCATGTCATTGTAAGAGAAAGAGTTTTCCATCTTCAACCCTTTTAGTGTCACAAATATGACAAGATCTTTCATGATGTTTTAGGAACTCTCAAACGCCCCATTTCACTATGGAGCTTGTGACAATTTGTTCTTATTTTAGCAATGTGGACTTTCTTATTTATGGTGGTCAAAATAGAAAGATACTTTAGATATTCTAGATTAGGGTTGGTCACCTCCTTATAGTATTTTAATTTTCTTTTATCTTCTAATTCTTTATCACACCACAACTTCTCCTTAAATTTATATGTAATTATATTTTTAATATTATAATTATTTTGCAGAGTAGCCTCTTTCTTTATTATCCAAATATTTGGCCAAGGCTTGGCATCTTTATCCCAACTCCACTTGAGTTGCAGGTGGTTTTCATTAGAGTTAGAAGCAATCTTAGGAAGCATCTTGTCTTGCATGGTGTTTATCTTTCTATTGTACATTAGGTACCTAGACATAGTCATGCTCTCATTGGGGGAAAGACTCACTTCTATGAGGAGGATAGGATAGGTTGTATTGCCTTTAATTTTGATATTATAAGTTATAAAATGATTTTGTATTTGCTCTGTATTTATCCATGATTCTCGAGAGATACTACAACCCTAGACTTCACAACCATACAAGATAACATGAGTGATGAGAGTCTTAAAGAGGAGTTTCTTCTTATCCCATATCCAAAGGCTAGCTAACTTACAACTATTTTCAAGTTCATAATAAGCTTTCCACCCTCCATTTATCCTTTTCTTAATGCTATAGTTCTAGTTAAGCTTATGATGAAGATCCTTTTCAAGATATTTGTATGAAGCCACTTCTTCCAAGTTGTTGTTGTCATATACAAAATTAGCGTAAGTGATATTTTTGGATTTAAATATCATAACATTTGTTCCATTCACGTTGAAAATCATACCCATACTAGAAAAATTCATTGAGTATTTTTAGTTTCTTGTCAATATCATAGGGAATCCTTGCCATAAGAAAAATATCATAAACATAAAGCAAAATGATGATGACTATATTAGTGAGATTTGGGCTGACACAACATACTTCTTCCAAACAACCCTCTAACTTGTCAATGTTTATGCCAAAAAGGCTAGGGGACAACCTTGATTGACTCCTATATTATAATTGATTTATTCTAACCAATCCTTAGTGTTCCTATACTTGGCAATAATGTTCTTATACAATCTTATCTTGACAACTCTAAACTGGAGAGGAACTTTTAGCTCTTCTAACCTTTTCCAAAGGTTAGTTCTAGGAATTGTGTGAATTTTTTTTCTAAAGTCAATGACACAACGTAGGAGATTTTCTTTATTATTTTGACACTCCTTAATAATGATCCTAATCATAGAAAGGTGTCCCATAGTTGAATGATAGCTCCTAAATCCAACCCAACCTTTAGCTCTTTTACCATGACCTTCTAGCCATGCACTAATCTTCTTTTCCAAAATAATTCCATAAAACTTGGATAAAGGGGGGATAATCATAATGGTCCTATAGTTAGAGGGATTGTATTTATCCCCTCTTTTAAAAATAGGCACAATGAGGCTTTGAGTCCAGGATTTAGGGAATCCTAGTTTAAATTCTAAATTGAAGATCTTGTGGATGTGAGGGATGAGGATAGACCGTCCAATTTTTAATATTTATGATTGGTAGCCTTCAATTTCCTTAGATAAATTTCCTTTTGCGAGCCATTGAACCCCAAACTCTATGTCATCTATTGAAAATATTTCTTCCTTTGTAGAAATGGTTTGAATGTTGTCCACGACATTAGGGGATTTGTAAATATTTTTAAGGTAGGAATTACAGTCCCTAAAGGAAATCATATTGTTTTCTTTAGTTTTACAAGTCAAAATTTACCTCTATAATTCTTAGGATCTAGCTTAGATAGGTGCAAAAGATTCTCTTGTTTTCTAATTATTAGTACCTTTTTTTTCCTTTTTCATTAGGGCTTTTTATCTATTTATATTGTCGTATTTTAAGGACCCATTAGAAGCATATGAATTTTCTAGAAATCTTACACTCTTTATCATACAAAGGGTTTGTTGTTCTCTTTTCCTTTTTACACAACACCTCAATAGAGAACTTGTTGATGGAAGTAGAGAGGGTTTTCATAAAATTATGATAGAGATCATAAATGTTATTCTTATTTGATAGGAGATTTAGACCATTATTTAAATCCTTTAAAAAATTATCAACTTTATCTTTGTCAAATATCAAGTGCTTTTGGCTATTGTAAGTCTCTTCAATGGAACTTTTGTGCATAACAAAGTTTATGGTTAGGGTTAAACGTCTATGATCAAAGTCAGGGTCATGGTCTTTTAAGAGGTCAAAATTTACAATTTGGTTGTATATGATTATATTATATATCACATAATCTATGACATTGCTAGAAAGCCTATGAATACATGCCATTCAATTGGATTTTGGCCATTTCAAATTATTAGATCTTGAGCACTACATAGCTTGATTAGCTTCTCACCAAACAAATTCTCAACCAAGTCTTTAGAGTTTCTTTTGTATCTACTAGTTGAAACAAGGTCCTCACCTAGCCATAGAGGATTAGGGTTGGAATAATTGCTTAAAATTGTATCTTGATTAGTTGTTGTTCTAGCATTAAAGTCTCCTAGCAAGAGGATACTACCATCATTTCTCAGATTGTAAATATACTTTTCTAAGCCATTGTAAAGACATATCTAGATTGTTTTTCTTATAAAAGGTGGAGTTAATAGGAGTGAAATAGAAAATTGCTATGTAATTATTCTTAGCATTAAGATATGATATCTACATCCACATGTATTGATTGAAAGGGTCTTTTTTGTGAAGCCTAATGTGAGGATAACTATCATTTTCTATATAAAAAGATATACCTTCAACCCCTTTGTGGTAGGATCTCTTGTTCCATACCAACCATAAGACAAAACCTTATATGTTAGGGGCCTTAGCTTCTTCATGCTCCAAAGTTTCAACAAGAAGTATAATATCAATTTCACTTAGGTTCCAACTTAACATAGACCCTTTGCTCCATGGAAAGCCACAACAATTCTAAGAGAGGATCTGAAGTGTCCCAAAATTCTATTTATTATTTTCTTTTTGGTCTCTATTCCTAATAACAACTTTTGTATTCCTAATTATTTCCCATTTTCCTTCCTTCCTGGCTTCCTTTACTAGAATATCAATCTAATTCATAAATTTTTATTTGTGGATATTAATTTTGAGCGAAGCTGGGTGTAGAGTTGTAATGATGCAATGACAACAAATGAGAATGCAACCCATAACTTATAGCATATGGTGCATGTTTATATAATGTTACCCTATGATTTCTTTACAATTGGTGTGTTAAATTGATTAGTTGGATGTTGTGTAGGGTTCCTTGGTCTAGTGTTCAGGACATTGGACTCTAAATCCATTTTTGAATGTTGTGTACAACTCCATGGTCTAGTGTACACGACATTGGAATCTAAATCCAATAGCTTGAGTTGTAATCTCGATGGGACCTTTTCTTTGTTTACAGACATAACTATCCTTCAAGTAAATGCAATGATATTTCATTGCTTTTGAGGTTTTTGGTAAATGTGGTGACATTATTGTCTGAACAATTGAGCAGCAAAAGTCCCCCCCATAGTTAGTTAATTGTTTGCATTACTGATGGAGGATTGGTCGAGACTTTAACTCACACCCTCCAAGGACATTTTGAGGAGATTTTAATGATTAGATGGAGAATTATGCAGGGAAGTAGTCGAAATGATGTTTTACTAGAGGAGAAGTTTGAATATCTAAAAAAATAAGCATGAAAAGTCATTTGTAACACTGAGGAGGAGTATGGAAGTTGTATGCCTAGGAATTTCGTTTTTCAAGCATTCCTTTATTATCACTTAAAAACACTAGAAATCAACCAACAAATTTATCAATATACTAAGGAGGAAATCGAGAAGGGACAATGGAAACTTCTTTTTTATCCATTTGTTAAATTGATTTATTGAAAAAACCCAAGGATCGTTGGAATTGAAGGCCGAGGCATCTTCTAGATTGTAAAGAATTCTTAAAAAATTATTGTTATGTTTAACATATTAGTAAAATTATTAATAATTGCGCAAAAGTAATGATGGAAATAGAGAGTTTCTTAATGATTGATTAGGAAGTCATATTTGAGAAACAAAAGAAAAGATATTCAAAATGATAAATAACATACCTTGAAGATAGGGAAAGGGGACACCAAGGGGAAACGATGCTAGATATGTTGCACAAATATGGGAGAAGTATTTTTTTATTGTCCATGAGCAACAAATATAGTCCATCCATTCCATAAGATCCAAAATATTTTTATACATATGTATGTGGGCGGTAGTAACACATATACATTGTAACGTTCCCAAACTTAACTAAGGAACATTACTACACGAAATACACATAAAAACAAAAAAATTCAGCTAACTAAATTCATGTAGCTTTCCAACTACAAATTACACACAAATTTAACTATTGTCTTATACCATTAATTAAATGCAACTGCATCATGCTAAAAATGACATGAATGTAGTTTAAATAACTCAACACAACAACATATAAATCCTTATTAAACATGGAGTGAATACACAACCATTAAGCTCATAAATATAACACATTAAACAAATAAAACACTTATCTTTTAAACAAGTTGTGCAACCAAATTCTTGGGAAGGATGTTCCACCCAACCATAGACTTGTTGTTACAAATATCAATAGAAATTCACCCCCAAGATAAGGCTAATAATCCACAAAAGAGGGTGATCTCTCAATATCCACTCATAGCTCATAAAATCCCACAACCCACTGGTATTCGCCTACAACTATCCTGATTTTCCACCAACTCTCTTCCTCTCAAATTTCACAACCTAAGGAATGTACCCCTTCATTGATCTCATTCCATATGACATCCCATTCATTTATCATGGTCTCTCTGGCATAGGTAACCAATAATCTCACTACTAGGAAACTCAAGGGAGCTCACTACTAGGAAAACAACACCAATCACTTGATGTTACAAGGCAACTCACACAAGAGTTCACTCTTCAGGCCTGACAACCTGGATCTTTAGTCTTTTTCCCCAAATATGCTCGAGGATTTTCCTTCTATGGTTTATCTAGTCCCATGTTCTTCTTTGTTGTTTTCTTGATGTTCATGCAAAACATTACCCTCTAAAGTTGTTATGATTGCCCATACAAATTTCCTCCCTTTGGTTACTTGCCTGACTTACACTCTTCCCCAAATTTATTGTACTCGGTGCCATACTTCCAATAACTATGGGATGTGACTTCTCACACCCACCCTCTTACATGCATTCAATGATTGGGTTCTTCTATACTCAAGGAGAGATTATAAGTTTAATACATACTGATAATAAAATTCAGGAATGTGGGTTGAATTAATAGACATGGGTAACCCCCCCTTGGACCCCTCTTAGACACTCCTAAACATTCCCCTCACTTTTGGATTAATTATCCCCCATCTCTATATCCATGTCCCCCAGCAGCTGACATCACATTTTATTATTAAAATTTAGAAATACAATTTGCATATACATCGCTTGGCCACAACCATATATTATATATACATTAAGCATTAATTAAACTGGGGAATATAGCGACGATGTTACATACAGCCCATAGTTTTCATAATAAATCATTTTGGTGGTTCAAAGTGACATGCTAGCACGATTAAGAAAATGGAAAATGAAAGTGAATGCATTGAAAAATTGATTGGAGGTGAGAGCATAACATGTATCAGTCTCAAAACATTAAAGAAGTGGTGTTTATGTGAGGAAAGGTAGGACAAATACTTCCACTAAGACTTTATCCACTAGAGAGGAGCATCTATGCCTATATATGTGTTAAGTGGTGACTATGATACATACATAATAATGACAAGTAGCACTACATCGAACACTTATAAAAATTAGAGAGGGGGTGGGATAAGATGTATATTAATGTTAGAAAAATAATATTACAGATTCTAATTTGAACTTATTGATTTGATCTACCCGAGACTTGGTAGTAAAATATCTAGCCATGGTAGTAAAATCACATAGATAAATCAACCACTTCATGGTTTCTAGTTTAGAAGTATGATATGGGTATTTTTACATATTCTTTCAATGCACACACCACATATTCATGACTATTAGGTCCTTGCTAATCACCTATACTCCTTGTAAGAACCAATAGACACCTCAACTAACTTTAGAGAAGTTGGACCTAATTATTACTACTATATATAACTCTTATTGATTTAGAATGAAGATTAATATTTTGTATCCATTCTCTTCATTGAATAACACCATTTTGTTGTCCATAGGTATAACAATAAGCAATCCATAAGATCGACTATACCTAAACATAGGGAGTCACACAAAAGAAAATCACAACTATATTAGGATACAAGCTACAATTAAATGTATCCAAAGATGAATATGCATACATATCCCTAAAAAAATACCTACTTATCCATAACTTCTTGCAAGAAAATCAAATGGCCCATATAAATGCATCTATTGTCATTCCAAGTATATCTTCATATATTAATGGAATATATAGGTATGATTTATCGCTATATTAATGGTTGCATATGCCTTATATTCTTTGTAATAAACAAATGTAGATATAATTCTGGAAACATTTCCCTGACAAATGACAAAATCCAGACACAGAAAAACATTTCAAACATATCCAACTTCAAGTCAAAATCCAACCATAATTTTATGTCATGATAGTTAATAAGAGTTGAATAAGAGGTGGAAACATGGCAATTGGCATTAAATTTTAATATAATTAACTAAAATATTGATATAATTTTAAAAATGTATTTATTCATATAGATCTTTGAGAAAAACAGTGAACTGGGTATAGAGGTATAATGATGCAACAACGCCATAGCCATAACTTTTTATTTACATAACTTTATGAGTTCTTTAAAATTGATGCTTTGATCAGTTGGATGTTGTGTGTAGGGTTCCGTCGTTAGTTGGATGTTGTGTATAGGGTTCCATCGTCTAGTGGTCATGACATTGGACTTTGAATCCAATAGACAAATTCCAAATCTTGGTGGAGCCTTTTGTTTGTTTACATAAATAACATACCATCAAATAATTAATTTGTAAATAACAAACCATCAAAATTTTTCATTTTTTGAATGTCCATCAAAAGAAAAAACTGTCAAATAATTAATGAGTGTAAATAACAAATCGCTAAAAGTTTTCATTGTTGAATTTTTGTCAAACAATTAAGAGTGTAAACAATAAACCGTCGAATAATCAATGATGTTGATTATTGTGGAGGGTTCATGTGGTTAAGGAATTGGAATCTGAATCCAGTAGCTTGAGTTGAAATCTCAATGGTACCTTTTCTTTGTTTACAGATATAACCAACCTTCAAATAATTGCAATGTGATTTTGTTGCTTTTGAGGTTTTCGGTAAGGGTGATGGCATTGTTTTCTAAACAATCGAGCAATAGAAGTTCCCCCATAATTAGTTGTTCACATCGACGATGGAGGGTTGGTCAGAAAGTGAAATCATGCCCTCCGAGGAAATTTTGAGCATGGTTCAATGATTTGATGGATAATTATGTAGGGAAGCAACCAGAAAGAGAAGTGAGAATACCTACAAATAGATAAACATAAAAAGACATTTATTATTGTCTCAAAGTGTATGGCTAGGCATATAATGCCTAGGATAATTCCACTGTAAAATGTCTTGAGTGGATTGGTGTTTTGTTTCTCTTTAATATAGGTGGATATCGGTGGCCACCCACCTTTTTCAACTCGCTCAAAACAGTTTTTTGGCAATTTTGGCAATTTACTATTTTTAGTAGTTTTTAACTTCTGGGGCCATTTTGAGGGCCTAAATGAATTTTTTTCGGGATTGAGATTCTTCATGATATCCAAAGGCTATGATTAATCACCCAAAATGAATCTCCTCGATGATACCTTTCTAATGGGCTATCGTGCGCCTAAAACAGAGATCGTATGCAAAAGTTACGACCTCGAGAAGTTGATGTACTAACTTACCCAAATGGGCCTGGAAACCCCTCACAAAAAAAGCTAAGAAAGGGTGGACCCAACCCACATAACAAAGGAGAGAGAAAATATGGATAGTATCAGGACAACCAATCCAAGCCTCCAGCAAAGGACATCGAAAATACAAATAAAGATACTGAGAAGTGGTGTGACTTCCATAAGAGCCCTTGGCATAACATTGTTGACTATCACTCAAAGAATATGTTGGTGGACAAAGTTAAATCCTTTGAATCAGATGCAGGTTGTGACTCTGAGTCAGAACCAAAAATGGGAAGATGGATCATTGACGTGGAACCTAGTTCCATTGTTGCTACCACCAAGCTACAACCTGGTTAACTAGATGAGCCAGAAGAAGGTGAGAGCCTCTTCCATTCACAGGTGTAGGTAAAAGGCACCCCACTACACTTCATCATTGATAGAGATAGCCAGAAGAACCTCATCTCAATAGAGGTCATCAAGCAGCTAGACATGCCGCCAACGCCGCACCCACAACCCTACACCATTGGATGGCTCCACCAAGGAAGCGATCTCCATGTCAGCCAACAATTTCGATTATCATATGACATCAAGCCCTTCAAAGATGAGGTATTGTCTGATGTAGCTCCTCTTGATGTTTTTAATGTTATTTTGGGCCAACCTGATTTATGGAAACATCATGTTGTATATGAGTCTAGGCCTCATAGTGTTATTATTACTTTGAACAATAAATTGTATAGGATACCTGAGGCAATCCCTCCTAGTGTTATTTCTTTGATCTCTGCCAAGCAATGTAGGAAGGTCATCTCTCAGACTGAGAAATTTGTCTTCTTCATGATTCACTCTCAGAGTGAGAAAAATATCACAGCCACATCCAGGGCTTTCGCGACCGATCTCTCCACACAACAGAAGCAAGTGGATAAGGTTGTGGAAGAATACTCAGATATATCCTCCTCTCCTACCAGAGTACCTTTGCACTTCCAGGTCAAGCATCCCATCGATTTGACCCTAGGCACGTCGCTACCCAATAGGCTAGTCTACCACCTCTCTCTATTATGAAACGAGGATATCAAGAGGCAGAACCAAGAACTTCTCCACAAGGGGCACATACATCCTATCTCATCACTTTGTGGGAGCCCAATTGTGTTGGTGTAGAAGAAAGACGATACCTGGCGACTCTGCATTGATTACCAGGCCCTGAATAAAATCACAGTTTGAAACTGGTACCCAATTTCCCAAATCGATGACCTCCTTGATCATCTCATGGGAGACAAATACTTTAGTAAGATTGATCTGAAGTTTGGCTACCACCAGGTCCCAATAGAACAAACAAATGTATGGAAGATTGTATTCAAGTCAAAAGAAGGCCTTTTTGAATGGTTGGTCATGCCCTTTGGTTTGAAAAATGCTCCAAAAACTTTTATGAGGATGATGGATGATATCCTATGACCTTTCACCAATAATTTTGTAGTGGTGTATCTGGATGACATCCTCATCTACAACAAGCCTTGGGCGAAACACTTGCATCATATTCAACAGGTTATGCACACTATGTGGCAGCACAAACTATATGCAAACTTGGAAAAATGCTCCTTCGGCATGGACAAGGTCCATTACTTAGGATAAATCATTGATCAACATGGTGTGTAGGTTGATCCAGCCAAGATCTAGGTCATCTGTGACTGACCAACCCAAACCACACTCACTAAACTTCAGAGATTCTTGGTCCTCGCCAATTTCTATCGCAAGTTCATGTTAGGATTTTCTCACATGGCATGGGCCCTCAGCCAAGTAACCATGGGTGGCAGTAAGGAAAAATTTGTGTGGGGCCTATCCCAACAACAAGCCTTCGATGAATTGAAGAATCGTTTGTGTTCATCCCCAATACTTTCATTACCGGACCTGCAACATCCCTTTGATATTGAGACAATTTTTTCATACTATGCTCTAGGTATCATTCTCACTCAACACGGCCACTCCGTGGCATATCATAGTGAGACACTATTAGATGTTTTTCATAAGTACCATACTTATTACAAAGAAATGTACTCCATTTTGCAATCATGCTTCCAATGAAGACATTACATTCTTGGGAAGGATACAAACATCCACACTGATCACAAGCCACTACAGTTCATGCTGACCCAAGGAGAATTGCAAAATTACCACCATCAGAAATGGTCCACATACTTACAGCAGTTCCACCTCAACATCAAGTATAAAACAAGAAGTACCAATTGAGTAGTTTATTGCCTCAGCCGACCCCCAGTCGTGACACTCACCACGATGCTATACTCTTGCGGCCACGAGACCTCTAGATGGCCCCACCTCTACAAGATAGACCCTGACTTCTCCACCACTTGCCAAATGTTGAGTGTCAACTTAGTGGTCACTAATTTCCATCTTCAAGATGGTTTGTTGTGCCATCTGGGCCTGTTGACGGGCGAAAATGACCGTCCGTCAACTGGGAGAGTGGAACCGGTCCGGGGTTGTCTAAATAACCCAAGCCGTTTGGTATGGACCACCCTGACGAGTTTAACGGCTC
>JZKD02S1693121.1:81356-106769 GCA_000966675.3 Picea glauca | reverse complement strand
GGCCTTCCATATACTGGAAACGTTCCGACTCGACCCTTCAATTTCATTTTGAAGGCTATAAAGAAGCCAATTCCGAGCTATGGAAAAGGAGAGAGAATTCAACTTTGAGAGAAAAGTTACTCTGGAGAAATTATTACTTTATTATTGAGTTTGCATCCTTTTGTCCTTTAAGTCTAAACATAGTGTTCAGCTCCCAAGCTCTTCCCTTGTTGATGGTGATCTAGATTTTATGGGCAGAACGAAATGACTACAGATTATTAACAGGTTCTTAACACAAAATAACAGAGATACAATAAAACTAGTTTTCTATTCAATAACAAAATAAGCTGAAATTGTAAAATGCAGTGGAAACAAGCTTGCTGGAATTGTGGCAGCTTATCTCTAAGAAGAGATGTGATGGTTGTGCTTATTCACAAGAATATGATTACAATGAGGCTCTGAAGGAATTTTACAATAAGAAAGAATTTCAAAAACCCTAGACATCCAAAAACCTAACCCTAGGAGATGAAGCGCCAAAAGTCATGTGGGCCCCATTTGGGTAAGTTAGTACATCAACTTCCCGAGCTAGTAACTTTTGCATACGATCTCCGTTTTAGGCGTATGATATCCCGTTGGAAAGGTATCGTCGAGTTGATTCATTCTAGGCACAATATTGAAGTAACTTGCATGTTGAAAACCTGTTTTCCCAAAACAACATCGTTTAGGGCCTCAAAATGGCCCCGGAAGTTAAAAACTGCTAAAAATAGTAAATTTCCAAAATTGCCAAAAAACTATTTTGAGCCAGTTGGAAATGGTGGGTGGCCACCGATATCCACCTAGATCAATCCTCCCTGCTTAGGAAGAAATGGTATCCATTGCGTTGAGGTCCCCCATCAGATGAGGAAATTTCTTCTGAATTTCGCCACAGGTGAGCCACTTGTCTTGGTGCAGGCGTTGCCCTACTTTAACGACTTGATAAAGTTGGATCCTTTGTTGTCGAGTGCCCTTGATTTGTGTTTCCACAATATGATCATTGGATTCCTTTTGTATGTAGTCGGGGTTGAGCTCAGTCGGTGTCAGTTGTTCTTCTACTTTTGAGGTGTCTAATAATGGTGGGAAATAAGGGCGAAGGAGATCCACGTTGAACATTGGGTGCAGGCCAATGAAAGGAGGAATGTTGAGCTGAAAAGAATTATCCCCCATAGCCTTGGTGATGGTGTATGACCCATAACAGAGTGGGTGAAGCTTCCAATAGGGTCCTACAAGGCGTTCTTTCTGCAAGTGCAACCGAACTTTGTCGCCCACCTAAAACTTATGTGGTACCCAATGTTGATCATGGCGCTATTTGTACTTGTCATTGGACTTCTGTACTATATCCTGAACCTATTGGTGGATGTTCTGGATCTGCTCAATGAACCGGTTGGCTTTGTCAGCTTCATTTGGAGCAGGAGATGAGTCGATCGAGGTGACAGCAAGGGGAAGTGCAACATCTATGGGACCCAATGGTTGGAATCCCAACCCCACTTGAAAGGGGCTATGGCCAGTTGAGCTATGCAAGGCTTAGTTGTAGCTATGTTGGACATAGGGAAGACTCTCATCCCATGTGCGAGGGTACTGTGAATTATACATGCAAAGGATATGCACAATCATTTGATTTACCACCTCGGTTTGGCCATCTGTCTAAGGGTGGAAGGTCGTGGATTTGGTGAGCTTGGTGTCCAGCAGTGACTAGAGTCTCGACCATAATGTGTTGAGAAATCGACTGTCCCAATCTGAGACAATGGTTTGTGGGATTCCAAAATGTACCCAGACTCGTTCAAGTAAGAGCTTGGTAGTGGCCTCTGCTGTGAAGTTCTTCTTACAGGCAACCAAAATCGCCATCTTAGAAAAGCAATCAACAACCACAAAACACAGTTGTTTCCTCTCTTGGTGGACGGGAGGCCCAACATGTAGTCCATTGAGATGGATTCCCATGGCTTGTTAGGAGTAGGAAGAGGGGTGTACAGCCCCTATTTCTTAGTGGTCGGTTTGGAAATCACATAGGCAATGCAGGACCTGATATACTTGCTGACCTCTTGTCGAAGTTTCGGCTAGGAGAAATGTTTCTATAGCATTGCCACTGTATTTTCAACACCGAAGTGTCCTGCCACCCAACTATAGTGGGCTTCTGAGATCAGCTTCGATCGCTCACTTGATGGAACATAGATATGGCCTAGATGACACAATAACCCATCCTGAATATGGAAATTATCGACAACTTCTTTTTCCCCCAACATTTGGTAGGTGGTGGCGAAGTCTGAGTCTAGCTTATAGAGTTGGGGCCATCCAGAGGTATCATGGCCGCAAGAGTCTAGCACCGTGGTGAGAGTTGCGACTGGCGGTCTGCTGAGGAAATCAATGATGCAATTGGTGATTCTTGTTTTATACTCGATGTTGAGGTGGAATTACTGCAAGTATGTGGACCACTTTTGATGGTGGTCATTCTACAATTTTCCTCATGTCTGCATGAACTGTAATGGCTTATGATCAGTGTGGATGACTGTCTCCTTCCCAAGAATGTAGTGTCTCCATTGGCGGTAGGCTTGCACAATGGAGTACATTTCTTTTTCGTAAGTAGGGTACTTATAGACAACATTTGATAGTGTCTCACTATGATAGGCCACGAGGTGGCCGTGATGAGTGAGAATGGAACCCACAACATAGTCGGAAGCATCTATCTCGATATCAAAGGGCTGTTGTAGGTTTGGGAGTGAAAGTACTGGGGATGAGCACACGCGCTACTTCAAATCATCGAACGCTTGTTGTTGGGACTGGCCCCATGCAAATTTCACCTTACCACCATCCCTGGTTATTTGGCTGAGGGTCCATGCAATATGGGAGAATCCCTACACGAACCTGTGGTAGAAATTGGCAAGGCCTAAGAAGGTCTGAAGCTCGATGAGTGTGGTTGGGGATGGCCAATCACTGATGACTTGGATCTTGGTTGGATCCACATGTACGCCATGCTGATAAATGATGTAGCCTAGGTAATGGACCCTGTCCATGCTGAAGGAGAATTTTTCCAAGTTGGCATATAGCTTGTGCTATCACAGGGTGTGCAGAACCTGCTAAATATGATGCAAGTGTTCGACCCAAGTCTTGTTATAAATGAGAATGTCATCAAGATACACCACTACAAAATTATTGGTGCATGGCCGCAGGATATCATCCATCAACCACATGAAAGTGGCTAGCGCATTTGTCAAACCAAAGGGCATGACCAACCATTCAAAAAGGCCTTCCTTTGACTTGAAGGCGGTCTTCCATACATTTGTTTGTTCTATCGGGACCTAGTGGTAGCTAGATTTCAGATCAATCTTACTGAAGTATTTGGCCCCTGTGATTTGATCAAGGAGGTCTTCGATTCGAGGAATCAGGTACCAGTTTCTGACTGTGATTGTATTCAGAGCCTGGTAATCAATGCAGAGTCGCCAGGTTCCATCTTTCTTCTGTACCAACATGATTGGGATCCCGCAAGGTGATGAGCTAGGATTAATGTGCCCCTTGTGGAGAAGATATTGGATCAATCACTTTATCTCCTCATTATCTAACAGAGAGCGACGATAGACTGGACCATTGGGAAGCGGTGCATCGGGGGTAATATCGATGGGGTGCTTGACCTGGTAGTGCAGAAGTACCCCGGTAGACGAGGAGAAGATATCTGATTATTCTACCACAACCTTGTCTACTTTCTTCTACTGTGTGGAGAGGTCATCCACAGAGACCTTGGATGTGGATGTGATCTTTCGCTTATTCTGAGAATGAATCATGAAGAAGACAAAATTCCTCATCTGAGAGATGACCTTCCTGCATTGCTTAGCAGAGATCAAGGAAATAACACTGGGTGGGACTGCCTTGGGTATCCTATACAATTTCCTATTCAAAGTAATAATAACACTACAAGGCCTAGACTCATATACATCATGACATTTCCATAAATAAGGTTGGCCCAAAAGAATATCACAAACTTCGAGAGGAGAAACATCACACAATACCTCCTCTTTGAAGGGCTTGATGCCATATGACAGTCAACACTGTTGGATGATGTGGAGATCGCTTCCTTGGCGGAGCCATCCAATGGTGTAGGGTTGTGGGTGCGGTGTTTTCAGTAGGGTGAGCCGCTTGATGACCTCTGCTAAGATGAGGTTCTTTTGGCTACCGCTATCACCGATGAAGTGCAACGGGGTTCCTTTTACTCACATCTGTGAATGGAAGAGGTTCTCTCCTTCATCTGCTTTGTCTGGTTCACCAGGCTGGAGCTTGGTGGTAGCAACGGTGGCACTGGGTTCCGTGTCAATGATCCATCTTCCCCTTTCTGGTTCTGGCTCAGAGTCAGAATCCGCACCTGATTCAGAGGCTTTCACTTTAGCCACCAGTGACTGATTTGAGCGGCAGTCAACAGTGTTATGCCAAGGGCTCTTATGGAAGTCGCACCACTTCCCGATATCTTTCTTTGTCTTTCTAGTGTCCTTCTTTGATTGTGGCTTGGACTAGTTCTCCTGATACTGTCCATATTTGTTATGTCTTTTGTTCTATGGGTTGGTGTCGCCCTTTACTAGCTTTTGTTGTGAGGGGTTCCCTGGCCCAAATTGACGCGTCTTTTGTTTGAGCTTCTGCTCGATTTTGACGGCATATTGGTAGGCCATGCCCAAGGATGAGATGTCCATAAATTCCATTTCAGTATGGATGTATCTATGTAGAGAAACGCAGTACTTGAGCACTAGATGTTGCTCTGAATCTTTGATACCCATCTTGGTGTGCAAGGTATGGATGATATTTGTAAAATCTGGCACTACTTGGTCTATTTCTTGCCGCAGTGTAGTCCATTTGGTATATAGGTCGTCATAACTTCCGACAGGGTAGTATTGTTCCTTAATAGATAGCATCCATGAAGGATTCCCAGCTAGCCTTGACTGTAAATAATGAGGGGTCCTCTATTTCCTTTTGCTCACAGAAATTTTCCCACCAATCTTTGACATGGGGAATGACTTTGAGGAGCACAAAAGTAATCTTTTCTTTATTTGAAAAGTTATGGACATAAAAATACCCTTCAAGTAGATTCAACCATTTTTCTACAGCATATGCATCTATCTAACTTTCAAATATAGGAATATTGAAGTTTATTTGTATCTTGAAGGGGGCGGCGCCTTCGCTCGAAGAAGATGCGTCGCTTGTTGGTAGCCACTGAATGATTTGCGCGAAACTATCCATCATCTCATTCCTTTGTTGCGTGAGGGCTTCCTCAATCAATAGTTTGAAAGGATCTCCCGTCTCATCATCTTTATTTTCTCCTGCCATGAGAGGTTTCTTGGGCATGTGAGAGATTTTGTCGTCAAGAGAAACAAGCTCGAGACCCAACTCTTTGTACTCCAACTTAGTTGGGGACATGCATTAAGACGACAAGGAGCAGACCGCTCTGATACCACTGATCCATATTTTATGAGCACAAAAAAATGACTACAGATTATTAATAGGTTCTTAACACAAAATATTATAGATACATTAAAACTAGTTTTCTATTCAATAACGAAATAAGTTGAAACTGTAAAATGTAGCGGAAACAAGCTTGCTGGAATGGTGGCAGCTTATCTCTGAGAAGAGATGTGACAACTGCATTGATTAGCAAGAAGATGATTACAATGAGGCTCTGAAGGCATTTTTACAATAAGAAGGAATGTCAAAAACACTATACATCCAAAAACCTAACCCTAGGAGATGAAGCACCAAAAGTCATGTGGGCCCCGTTTGGGTAAGTTAGTACATCAACTTCTCAGGCTCATAAATTTTTCATACGATCTTCGTTTTAGGCGTATGATAGCCTATTGGAAAGGTATCGTTGAGGAGATTCATTTTAGGTGTAATATAGAACTAACTAGAAAATTGCAAACCTATTTTCTAAAAAAAAACATCGTTTAGGGCCTCAAAATGGACCCGAAAGTTAAAAACTGCTAAAACTAGTAAATTTCCAAAATTGCCAGAAAACTGTTTTGAGCCAGTTGGAAAAGGTGGGTGGCCACCGATATCCACCTGGATCAATCCTCCCTCCTTAGGAAGCAATGGTATCCATTGTGTTGAGGTCCCCCATCAGATGAGGAAATTTCTGCTGAATTTGGTCCCGTGTGAGCCACTTGCCTTGGTGCAGGAGCTGCCCTTATTTGACGACTCGATAAAGTTGGATCCTTTGCTGTCGAGTGCCCTTGATATGTGTGTACACAATCTAATCATTGGATTCCTGTTGTATGTAGTTTGGGTTGAGCTCAGTTGGTGTCAGTTGTTCTTCTACTTCTGAGGTGTCCAATAATGGTGGGAAATAAGGGTGAAGGAGATCCACGTCGAACACTGGTTGCAGGCCAAGGAAAGGAGGAATGTTGAGCTAAAAAGAATTATCCTCCATGGGCATGGTGATGGTGTACGAACCATAATGGAGTGGGCAAATCTTTCTATGGGGTCCTGTAAGGCGTTCTTTCTGCAAGTGCAACCAAACTTTGTTGCCCACCTGAAACTTATGTGGTACCCGATGTTGATCATGGCACTATTTGTACTTGTCATTGGACTTCTGTAGGATATCTTGAACCTGTTGGCAGATGTGCTGGATCCACTCAATGAACTAGGTGGCTTTGTTAGCTTCATTTGGAGCAAGAGATGATTCAGTCGAGGTGACCATAAGGGGAAGTGCAACATCTATTGGACCCAATGGTTGGAATCCCAACCCCACGTGAAAGGGGTTGTGTCTGGTTGAGCTATGCAGGGCTTGGTTGTCGCTATGTTGGACATAGGGAATAATCTCATCCCATGTGCGAGGGTGCTGTGAATTATACATGCGAAGGATATGCACATTCATTCGATTTACAACCGCGGTTTGGCCATCTATCTGAGGGTGGAAGGTCATGGATTTGGTGAGCTTGGTGTCTAGCAGTGACCAGAGGCTCGACTAGAATGTGCTGAGAAATCAACTGTCCCAATCTGAGACAATGGTTTGTGGGATTCCAAAATGTACCCAGACTCATTGAAAGAAGATCTTAGGATTGGCCTCTGCTGTGATGTTCTTCTTGCAGGAAACCAAAATCGCCATCTTAGAAAAGCGATCAACAACCACAAAAACATAGTCATTTCCTCGCTTGGTGGACGGGAGGCCCAACATGTAGTCCATTGAGATGGATTCCCATGGCCTGTCAGGAGTAGGAAGAGGGGTGTATAGGCCCTATTTCTTAGTGGTATGTTTGGCAATCGCATAGGCAGTGCAGGGCATAATATACTTGCTGACCTCCTATCAAAGTTTCGGCAAGTAGAAATTTCATTAGCATCGCCACTGTCTTTTTGATTCCAAAGTGTCCTGCCACTCGACTGTAGTGGGATTCCCATATCATCTTCGCTCGCTCACTTGATGGGACACATATATGGCCCAGATGACACAACAACCCATCCTGAATATAGAAATTATCGACAACTTCTTTTCCCCCCACCATTTGGTAGGTGGTGGCGAAGTCCAGGTCTATCTCATAGAGTGGGAGCCATCTAGAGGCCTCATGGCCGCAATAGTGTAGCACCATGGTGAGTGTCATGACTGGTGGTCTGTTGAGGCAATCAATGACACAATTGGTGCTTCCTGTTTTATACTTGATGTTGAGGTGGAATTGCTGCAAGTATGTGGACCAATTTTGATTGCGGTCATTCTGCAATTTTCCTTATGTCTGCATGATTTGCAATGGCTTATGATCAATGTGGATGACTATCTCCTTCCCAAGAATGTAGTGTCTCCACTAGCGGAAGGATTGCACAATGGAGTACATTTCTTTTTCGTAAGTAGGGTACTTACGGACAACGTCTGATAGTGTCTCACTATGATAGGCCATGGGGTGGTCGTGCTCAGTGAGATTGACACCCACAACATAGTTGGAAGAATCTGTGTCAATCTCAAAGGGCTGCTGCAGGTCTGGGAGTGAAAGTACTGGGGATGAGCACAAGATCTACTTCAAATCATTGAATGCTTGTTGTTGGGACCACCCCCACACAAATTTCGCTTTACCACCACCCCTGGTTATTTGGCTGAGGGCCCATGCAATATGGGAGAATCTTGACACAAACCTGCAGTAGAAATTGGCAAGGCCCAAGAAGCTCCGAAGCTCGGTGAGTGTGGTTGGGGTTGGCCAGTCACGGATGACTTGGATCTTGGTTGGATCCACATGTACACCATGCTGATAAATGATGTAGCCCAGGTAATGGACCTTGTCCATGCTGAAGGATCATTTTTCCAAGTTGGAATATAGTTTGCATTGTCATAGGGTGTGCAAAACTTGCTGAATATGTTGCAAGTGTTCGGCCCAGGTCTTGATGTAAATGAGAATGTAATCAAGATACACCACTACAAAATTATTGGTGAATGGTCACAGGATATCATCCATCAACCTCATGAAAGTGGATGGTGCATTTGTCAAACCAAAGGGCATGAACAACCATTCAAAAAATTGGCCTTCCTTTGACTTGAAGGTGGTCTTCCATACATCTATTTGTTTTATTGAGCCCTGGTGGTAGCTAGACTTCAGATAAATCTTACTGAAGTATTTGACCCCCGTGAGTTGTTCAAGGAGGTCGTCGATTTGGGGAATCGGGTACCAGTTTTTGACTGTGATTTTATTTAGAGCCTAGTTATCAATGCAGAGTCACCAGGTTCCATCTTTCTTTTGTACCAACACGATTGGGATCCTGTAAGGTGATGAGATGGGACGGATGTGCCCCTTGTGGAGTAGCTCTTGGATCTACCACTTGATCTCCTCAGTCTCTAACATAGAGTGGTGATAGACTGACCCATTGGGAAGTGGTGCGTCGGGGGTCAGATCGATGGGGTGCTTGACCTGACAATGCAGAGGTACCCCGATAGGTGAAGAGAAGATATCCGAGTATTCTTCCATGACCTTGTCTACTTGCTTTTGCAGTGTGGAGAGGTCAACCGTAGATACCTTGGATGTGGCTATGATCTTTTGCTTATTTTGAGAGTGAATCATGAAGAAGACAAACTTCCCCGTTTGAGAGATGACCTTCCTGCATTGCTTAGTAGAGATCAAGGAAATATCACTAGGTGGGACTACCTTGTGTATCCTGTAAAATTTCCTCTTTAAAGTAATAATAACGCTACAAGGCCTAGACTCATAAACAATATGACATTTCCATAGATAAGGTTGGCCCAAAAGAACATCACAAACTTCGAGAGGAGAAACATCACACAATACCTTGTCTTTGAAGGGCTTGATGCCATATGACAGTCGACACTGTTGGATGATGTCGAGATCGCTTCCTTGGTGGAGCCATCCAATGGTGTAGGGTTGTGGGTGCGGCTTTTTCGGCAGGGCCAGCTGCTTGATGACCTCTGTTGAGATGAGGTTCTTCTTGCTACCGCTATCAATGATGAAGTGACGCGGGGTTCCTTTTACCCGCATATATGAATGGAAGAGTCGCTCTCCTTCTTCTGGCTCGTCTGGTTCACCAGGCTGGAGCTTGGTGGTAGCAACGGTGGCACTGGGTTCTGCATTAGTGATCAGTCTTCCCCTTTTTAGTTCTGTCTCAGAGTCAAAATTCGCATCTGATTCAAAGGCTTTCACTTTGGCCACCAGCGACTGCAAACCTGTTTTCCCAGAAAAAAACTGTTTAGGGCCTCAAAATGGCCCCAGAAGTTAAAAACTGCTAAAAATAGTAAATTTCCAAAATTGCCAGAAAACTGTTTTGAGCCAGTTGGAAAAGGTGGGTGGCCACCGATATCCACTTGTATCAATCCTCCCTCCTTAGGAAGCAATGTTATCCATTGCATTGAGGTCCCCCATTAGATGAGGAAATTTCTGTTGATTTGGCCCTGGGTGAGCCACTTGCCTTGGTGTAGGCGTTGCCCTTCTTTGACGACTCGATAAAGTTGGATCCTTTGCTATCAAGTGCCCTTGATTTGTGTGTCCAAAATCTATCATTAGATGCCTGTTGTATGCAGTCATGGTTAAGGTCAATTGGTGTCAGCTTTTCTGCTACTTTTGAGGTGTCCAATAATGGTGGGAAATAAGGGCGAAGGAGATCCACGTTGAAAACTGGGTGCAGGCCAAGGAAAGGAGGAATGTTGAGCTCAAAAGAATTATCCCCCATGGCCTTGGTGATGGTGTATGACCCATAACAGAGTGGGTGAAGCTTCCAATGGGGTCTTGTAAGGCGTTCTTTCTGCAAGTGCAACCAAACTTTGTCACCCACCTGAAACTTATGTGGTACCTGATGTTGATCATGGCGTTGTTTATACTTGTCATTGGAATTCTGTAGGATATCCTGAACCTGTTGGCAGATGTGATGGATGCGTTCAATGAACTGGGTGGATTTTCCAGCTTCAGTTGGAGCAGGATATGAGTTGGTCAAGGTGATCACAAGGGGAAGTGCAACATCTATGGGACCCAAAGGTTGGAATCACAACCCCACTTGAAAGGGGTTGTTCCTGGTTGAGCTATGCAGGGCTCAGTTGTAGCTATGCTGGACATAGGGAAGACTCTCATCCCATGTGCGAGGGTGCTGCGAATTATACATGCGAAGGATATGCACAATCATTCAATTTACGACCTCGGTTTGGCCATCTGTCTAAGGGTGGAAGGTCGTGGATTTGGTGAGCTTGGTGTCCAGCAGTGACCAGAGTCTCGACCATAATGTGCTGAGAAATCGGCTGTCCCAATCTGAGACAATGGTTTGTGGGATTCCAAAATGTACCCAGAATCGTTCAAATAAGAGCTTGGTAGTGGCCTCTACTGTGAAGTTCTTCTTCCAGGCAACCAAAATCGCCATCTTAGAAAAGCAATCAACAACCACAAAAACAAAGTTGTTTCCTCTCTTGGTGGATGGGAGGCCCGACATGTAGTCCATTGAGATCGATTCCCATGGCCTGTCAAGAGTAGGAAGAGGGGTGTACAGGCCCCGTTTCTTATTGTTCAGTTTGGAAATCACACAGGCAATGCAGGACCTGATATACTTGCTGACCTCTTGTCGAAGTTTCGACCAGTAGAAATGTTTCTATAGCATCACCACTGTCTTTTCGAAGAAAAAATGGCCTGCCACCCGACTGTAGTGGGCTTCCCAGATCATCTTCTCTCGCTCGCTTGATGGAACACAGATATGGCCTGGATGACACAACAACCTATCCTGAATATGGAAATTATGGACAAATTCTTTTGCCCCCAACATTTGGTAGGTGGTGACGAATTTTGGGTCTGTCTCATAGATTTGGGGCCATCCAGAGGTCTCATGGCCGCAAGAGTATAGTACCGTGGTGAGTGTCATGACTGGCGTTCTGTTGAGGCAATCAATGACGTGATTGGTGCTTCTTGTTTTGTACTTGATGTTGAGGTGGAATTGTTGCAAGTATGTGGATCACTTTTGATGGCAGTCATTCCGCAATTTTCCTTATGTCTGGATGAACTTCAATGGATTATGATCAGTGTGGATGACTGTCTCCTTCCCAAGAATCTAGTGTCTCTACTGGTGATAGGCTTGCACAATGAAGTACATTTATTTTTCGTAAGTAGGGTACTTACGGACAACATCTGATAGTGTCTCACTATGATAGGCCACAGGGTGGTCGTGCTGAGTGAGAAGAACACCCACAACATAGTCAGAAGCATATGTCTCGATATCAAAGGGTTGTTGTAGGTATGGGAGTGAAAGTAATGGGGATGAGCACAAGCACTGCTTCAAATCATCGAACGCTTTTTGTTGGGACCGCCCCCATGCAAATTTTTCCTTACCACCACCCTTGGTTATTTGGTTGAGGGCCCATGCAATATGGGAAAATCCCAACACGAACCTGCAGTAAAAATTGGCAAGGCCCAAGAAGCTCTGAAGCTTGGTGAGTGTGGTTGGGGCTGGCTAGTCACTGATGACTTGGATCTTGGTTGGATCCACATGTACGCTATGCTGATCAATGATGTATCCCAGGCAATGGACCCTATCCATGATGAAGGAGAATTTTTCCAAGTTGGCGTATAGCTTGTGCTGTCGCAGGGTGTGCAGAACCTGCTAAATACGCTGCAAGTGTTCGGCCCAAGTCTTGATGTAAATGAGAATGTCATCAAGATACACCACTACAAAATTATTGGTGAATGGTCACATGATATCATCCATCAACCTCATGAAAGTGGTTGACGCATTTGTCAAACCAAAGGGCATGACCAACCATTCAAAAAGGCCTTCCTTTGACTTGAAGGCAGTCTTCCATACATCTATTTGTTCTATCGAGACTTGGTGGTAGCCATACTTCAGAGAAATCTTACTAAATTATTTGGCCCCAGTGAGTTGATCAAGGAGGTCCTCGATTTGGGGAATCAGGTAGCGGTTTCTTACTGTGATTTTATTCAGAGCTCGGTAATCAATGCAGAGTCGCTAGGTTCCATCTTTCTTCTATACCAGCATGATTGGGCTCTCGCAAGGTGATGAGTTGGGATGGATGTGCCCCTTGTGGAGCAACTCTTGGATCTATCACTTGATCTCCTAATTCTCTAACAAAGAGTGACGATAGACTGGCACATTGGGAAGCGGTGCACCAGGTTTCATATCGATGGGGTGCTTGACCTGACAGTGCAGAGGTACCTCGGTAGGTGAGGAGAAGATATTCGAGTATTCTTCCACGACGGTGTCCTCTTGATTTTTCTATGTGGAGAGGTTTTCCGCAGAGACCCTGGATGTGGTTATGATCTTTTTCTTATTCTAAGAGTGAATCATGAAGAAGGCAAACTTCCTCATCTAAGAGATGACCTTCCTGCATTGCTTAGCAAGGATCAAGGAAATAACAATGAGTGGGATTGCCTCAGGTATCCTGTACAATTTCTTGTTCAAAGTAATAATAACACTACGAGGCTTAGACTCATATACAACATGACATTTCCATAAATAATTTGGTCCAAAAGAACATCACAAACTTCGAGAGGAGAAACATCACACAATGCCTCGTCATTGAAGGGATTGATGTTGTATGATAGTTGATACTGCTGGCTGATGCAGAGATCGCTTCCTTGGCGGAGTCATCCAATGGTGTAGGGTTGTGGGTGCGGCATTGTCAGCAGGGCCAAACGCTTGATGACCTCTGCTAAGATGAGGTTCTTCTTGCTACCGCTATCAACGATGAAGTGCAACGAGGTTCCTTTTACCCGCATATATGAATGGAAGAGGCACTCTCCTTCTTCTGGCTCGTCTGGTTCACCAGGCTGGAGCTTGGGGGTAGCAACGGTGGCAATGGGTTCCACGTCAATGATATGTATTCCCCTTTTTAGTTCTATCTCAGAGTTAGAATCCACATCTGATTCAGAGGCTTTCACTTCGATCACCAGCGACTTCTTTGAGCGACAGTCAACAGTGTTATGCCAAGGGCTCTTATGGAAGTCGCACCACTTCCTAGTATCTTTCTTTGTCTTTTCGGTGTCCTTCTTTGCTTGTGGCTTGGACTGGTTGTCCTGATACTATCCATATTTGATCTGTCCTTTGTTCTATGGGTTGGTGCCACCCTTTATTGGATTTTATTATGAGGGGTTCCCAGGCCCAAATTGTCGCGCCTTTTGTTTGAGCTTCTGCTTGATTTTGACGACATATCGGCAGGCTGCGCCCAAGGATGAGATGTTCAGAAATTCCATTTTGGTCTAGATGTATCTATGCAGAGAATAATGGTACTTGAGCACCATATGTTGCTCCAAATCTTTGATACCCATCTTGGTGCGCAAGGTATGGAAGATATTTGTGAAATCTGGCACTGCTTGGTCTCTTTCTTGCCGCAGTGTAGTCCATTTGGTATACAGGTCGTCATAACTTCCGACAGGGTAGTATTGTTCCTTAATAACATCCATGAAGGATTCCTAGGTGGCCTTTACTGTAAATAATGAGGGTTCCTCTGTTTCCTTTTTCTCACCTAAAGTTTCCCACCAATCTTTGACATGGGGAACCACTTTGAGGAGCGCAAAAGTAATCTTTTCTTTATTCAAAAAGTTATGGACAAAAAAATACCCTTCTAGTAGATTCAATCATTTGTCTACAACATCTGCATCTATTTGACCTTCAAATATAGGAATATCTAATTTTATTTGTACCTTGAAGGGGGCAGCTCCTTCGCTCGAAGAAGAAGCGTCGCTTGTTGGTAGTCGTCGAAGGATTTGCGTGAAACTATCCATCATCTCGTTCCTTTGTTGCGTGAGGGATTCCTCAATCAATAGTTTGAAAGGATCTCCTGTCCTATCATCTTTATTTTCTCCTGCCATGAGAGGTCGCTTGGGCGTGCGAGAGATTTTTTCCTCAAGAGAAACAAGCTCGAGACCCAACTCTTTGTACTCCGACCTTGTTGGGGACATGCATTAAGATGACAAGGAGAAGATCGCTCTGATACCACTGATCTAGATTTTATGAGTAGAACGAAATGAATACAGATTATTAACAGGTGCTTAACACAAAATAACAGAGATATAGTAAAACTGGTTTTCTATTCAATAACGAAATAAGCTGAAACTGTAAAATGCAGCGAAAACAAGCTTGCTGGAATGGTGGCGGTTTATCTATGAGAAGAGATGTGATGGCTATGCTCATTCACAAGAAGATGATTACAATGAGGCTCTGAAGGCCTTTTTACAATAATCATAAATGTCAAAAACCCTAGACATCCAAAAACCGAACCCAAGCGCCAAAAGTCATTTGGGCCCTGTTTGGGTAAGTTAGTACATCAACTTCTCGGGGTCGTAACTTTTGCATATGATCTCCGTTTTAGGCATATGATAGCCCGTTGGAAAGGTATCATCAAGGAGATTCATTTTAGGCACAATATTGAAGGAAAAAATATGTTGAAAACCTGTTTTACCAAAAAACATCGTTTAGGGCTTGAAAATGGCCCCAAAAGTTAAAAACTGCTAAAAATAGTAAATTTCCAAAATTGCCAGAAAACTGTTTTGAGCCAGTTGGAAAAGGTGGCTGGCCACCGATATCCACCTGGATCAGATGGAGAAATTATTTTTATCCCTTATATGAGATTTCATTTTGTGGAGGATTGAAGTGGTGGAGGCCCAGTTGGAAGGAACTCGATTTCTCGGTTCCAAGCCATGCCGATATGGAAGTCTGTAATGTTTTCACTTCTGCTGATCATTTATTAATAGAAATACTCCTTTCCCATCCAATTGATATCTTGCAAATATATGTATTATTATCCATGGGAATGTTTGTTTTGTATATTAATGGATTATGCTATCTAATGTTCTAACGTGTTATATTATCACTATATGCTTGATTTGCTTGTTTGTTGAGAACTTGTTGCAGGTATAAAGCTTTGGGTTGAAGTGCTCAACGGTGGACATCATCAAACATTTGAACGAGGTTGGCCTCTTTATTAACTCCTTTGCACATTATTTTATATAGAGTATGATGGAATTGAGTCGATTTCTACAATCACTCCTATCTGTTGTGGTTCACCCTAGCCATAGAGAGATTTTGCTTGTAACAGAATTGGCGACTCCACTGGGGAAGAATTTTCTTTCTTAGGGTTTGAAGTACTTTTCTCCTTAGATTTCTCTCGTTTCTATTGTGGTTCCTGTCATGTCATTGTTTGATAGCTCCTGTTCACTTTGGTTCTGAGTTTTCATCCTTTTCCCCTTGCTTGGCCTTGTTTCAAAGCATATACGCACCTTTTTGCTTGACAGTCGCGTACACACGTGTGCTATCTCACTGCAAGCTGCGTATATACACATTGTTTGCACAAACATTCGTGTACACCCTTTTTACTTGCCTTTTTTCTTGGTCTAGTGTTTGCTGGGTGGGATTTTATGCTTGCTTAGCCTTCTTAGGTCTCTGTAGTTCCTGTGGGATGACATGAAACCCTCTTTTTGTTGAATTTTTGGGTGAAGTTTTTCACTTCATCTTTTTATTTTTATTGTCCTTATACATTGGGATGGGTGCTTTGTTGCTTTATATCCTGCTTGAGTTGTCTCTCTTCTATACACAGTAGGTTTATATATCAAGTTACTTTTCAGTCCATGCATTTTCAGTTTTAATATATTGAAAATACAAAAAAATAGGCATTTTGCATTGCTTGGCATTTTTTGTCTTTYGAATTTTTATCATTATCTTAGTACATACAGTGAAAGATTGCATCTTTACTTCTGAATYRTAGATTTGAATTTGGAAATTGCATCATTTTTTAGGATCATATCATTCATCAAARGTTAAAGTTAGGAMTTTGCATTATCTTCATATTTACTTTCTTGYAGAGTCATAACACCATTGGTTTCATTACCATATACCTTTTTGAGTAATCACGACCATAAAATCAACGCTATAATTTAAAATTTATTAGTAACAATTTTATTTTCTAGGGTGCACAAACTAGTCTAGGATTTAGTGCCTTGGAATAGGACTTTGTGAGTAAACTTCTCCAAGGCAATTAAATCAACATATGCGTCTGATTCAGGGAGTGGAGAAATCCATTGTATAATTGGTAAGATCAAGAGGCTCCACTCACACTGGAGATAATAATGAGGTCACGCTAAGTTGGTTGAAGGGATATCCCCCAGATACTCACCTAGTGTCAGAGATATTTCCGTGGATTTATTCATATTTGGGGATATTGCTAGTGCCCATACCTCTGTGAGAGGTGGTACTTTCAAGGTTTTGGGCTTTGCTACCCTTCCCATACGGTGATCTGGACTTACGACTTCTTACCTGTGCATCGATTATACAGTGGTTTATTAGTTTCTTGACTTAGGTATCTCATAGGTTACTTGCAGGGGTTATTCTGCAGGTACCCTGGGTCAGATAGGGGTCAGAAAACACACAAACTTTATGGAGGATTACCTCTCCGGGGGGGTCTAACCGACTGGTTGTTAAGCCCATGAGGGCCCCTATAATTAATTCTGTTACCTCTGATCTTTAGCAGGGAGTCTTAGGTCCCTCTTGGATGAGACATACCTTCTTTAGGGAGGGAGGCCAGTCATCCACTTTAGCTCGTTTTCATGCATATTAGTTGTTTGAATTTTGGTGTGTTTTTTGATTACTAGTCGACCTTAGGAGTTTATAATGAGTTTTTGTTATCATGGACAATGGAGTTCCTTTTGCTCCGTTGTTTACTTCTACCCCCCCCATGATGTCCACTCATTTCATGGGGACAGATCCTTCCGGTTCGCATTATGGTATGCATAATTATGATACTCAGTTAATGCCTTGGGTCTCTAATCATTTTTCTCATGGTATGTCAGATATGTCTTCACACTTACCATCATCTATCTCGCCTCCTTATGAGAATACAAGTTTTGGGTCTGCGAGCATGATGCCTCCTTATTCTCATATACTTCAAACACCTCATACGGTAGGAGGTTGGAATCTTCCTTCCTAGGAATCCACTATGCGAGAAGTAAGTGCCCAAATAGGAAATCATTCTACTTATTACACTCCATCCACTCATCCTTCTTTCACTATGTCAGTTCATACGAACACTTTTCCCATGGCGGGCCTCCATCTGTCCTCTGGTGTTTCATCTGGGGGGATTTATTTTTATAGTATGGACAACCCCCCTCACAAAGTTCCTTCGCCTGGGGGAAACATATATCCTCACATAAGTAACCCTTGTCATGTCGCTTTCTCTTTGCAAGAGGCTTCCTCAGTGTCGATGCCCTTACAAGCCTTTAAGAATCACTATGGAGGAGGATACTATCTTATTGGATAGGGACAGGGTTTAAACCAGTATCCTTCCTGGCCTGCAATTTCTCAAAACCAATCTTTCCTTGGACCTTGGCCTAAAATGTCGCAATTCACTACCGCCACTAGTCCAGTCACTGCGTGTCATACTAGAATTATATCACCAACCTCTACCAGTCACGTTGGATATTGGTCAACAACCTCTGCAAGTCATGTTGAAGACCTGCAACCAACCACTGCAAGTCATGTTGGGGCATAAGTCCAGTCACTGCGTGTCATACTAGCATTATATCACCAACCTCTGCTAGTCATATTGGAGATTGGTCGACAACCTTTGCAAGTCATGTTGAAGACCTGCAACCAGCTGCTGCAAGTCATGTTGGGGGCACATGTCTGATCACTGTTAGTCACATTTCACATCCATCACCAACCACTGCTAGTCATGTTGGGGATCCATCACCAACCTCTACTAGTCATGTTGGAGATTTGCTACTAGCCTCTGCAAGTCATGTTGGGAGCATGTCACCAGCCACTGCAATCATGTTGGGGGCATTCATATGATTGAAAAGCCTAGACGTCTCAGACGTAAGCCTAGATTCCTTTGCAGGACTTGTGAAGGAAGTCACCTTACTCGTTTGTGTCCTATTACTGTTGGGATACCAGAAGCGTAGGGCTCACCTAAGGGCCCTTCTGGTTCTGAGACATCTATGGTTTCACAACACTCCATTCCTTCTTTGGTTGATACAACAGTCTTGCTGATGCAATGCTCGACCAACACCTCTCCTATGTTTGGGGGTGATGCGTCTCTTGACCTTGTTGTCTCGCATATTATTCAACTTGTTATCACCATATACTTTCCAGATGGTATCTGAGCTCCCAAATTTTGGTGAAGGTTTCTACCACCATAGAGATATGATGAATTAGAGGACCTGTCTATATATGGCGATGTATGGACAAAATAGCGGAAATGCGAAGGGTAGGACTTGGTGGATCGTCGATCTTGAAAGTAGCCTAGATCAACGACTGAGGCAATTATTGGAGATTTAACTAGCACGAATAATAAACACTCGATGGCGGGCTAGGGAAAACCATCACGGTTTCATCACGGGATGTGTGGCACCCATAGAGGTACATCGGGGGAAAAGGTTGTCTGATTAAAACCACTTTTTTCAACCCCCGATGCTAAAGTTGCTGGGTAATTGTGGACCGTAGATCACAAAGCCACCCGAATCAACGACTGATGTGCATATCAGAGATGTAAGCTACACGAGGATTAACTGATGGAGGGCGGACCGGGGAAAACTGTCGTGGTTTAAATCATGGACACATGGTGCCCTTAGAGGCACATCAAGGCAAAAAGAGGTCCACCCGATATTGTTTTCTCCAACCCCCGATGTCAATAGATACCTATAAAAGGAGGAACCCCCAACATTATTCTATGACAATTTGAAGCGTTCAAACATTCAGAAATTTGGCGCAAAGATTCCGTTCAAATATCAAAGTTCAAAACTGAACCAGACCAATTTTTTCACCGTTTATCAGGTATTCTTCACCATGGCTGCCAATCCTGTTGTTTTATCCATGAGTGAACAAGATATCTCCTCCAAGGAGGAATCCCTAATTGACAGAGATTTTGACGTTTTCGACACAGAGACAACAGTCTCACCCATTTCTGTGTCTAAATCAAATTTGTTGAACAATGCTGGAACCTGTGTACCCTTTCACGAAGCAACTCAATCCTCCATCATCCCTTACGTCGTAGAAACAATATTTCCATTCCCCAAATTTGTAAGTTGGTGTGCAGAGCGATATTCTTAGGGAGAAAGAGTCATTTTAAACAAGTTAGGGTCAGAAGTTCTATGTAAAGTAGATGGTTCATCACTTCGACACACTCTCAATACACTAGACACCTCCCCCACAATGTCAGAGCCCTTCGAAGAATAGAGGATGATCATGATTTATAGAGAATTCCCTCCCGAAGTTAAAACCTTATTTCTGCAAACCATAGTCAATCTTGAACATCATTCAAAAAATCTATCATTACTTGCCAGTGTAAGCATCATGATCATCGAAGTCTAGTGGGTTTGTTCTCTACTGAGTCAAATATTAGGGTTAGATAATGACAAGTTTGTGGTAGAGGTCATGTTAGGGTTCCTGTTGGTTTGTTTTCTGTCTGGTCAGTTAGTTTGAGTCAGTTTTGATGAATTTATTGCAAAGAATATACATCAACAACTGGGTAACTTCATCTTGTTAAGACATTTCAGATACTACTCTAACTTGCTGAGAATGTTTATGGAATCCAACAAAACCAAGTTTCCTGAGACTGCATTTATTTCGACCAAGTTTAAAGGGATCACCATGCTCATCTTCATCAACAAGATTATGTCCAGGGTTTACATTGTTATTTTTGGTTCAGATCTGCCAAGGGTTCTAGAAGAAATGAAGAAATCATTACAACCAAATCCAGAGAACATGGTAGGAGATTGGGTGCTTTTCACACAATCCACTGTGATTTGGGTATATGGATACCATGAAGGACCTCACCTGTTACCAATTTTTCTGACTTCTAGGGTCTTTCCTTTGGAGTTTATAAGACAAAGGATTATCTCAGAGACTGAACATTTCATGAAAGAACACAAGGCTTCTAATCTGAAATTTCCATTCGCGGTGGGCCCCTTTGTGGTGAAGAATAAATCATGTTTTCCCCAGATTCAATCCAAGCTCAGTGAGTTTAGTTTCACATAGTTGCAACGGAGAAGATATGATCCGCATTAGATCATATCGAAGAGGAGATTGGCGAGTAAAAAAGGTCCCTATGAACATAAGAAAGATGGAGGATTTGATAAGTTGGCCAATCTAGAGACCTGTGTAGAGATGGAGGTCACCATGCAACATGATCAAACAAAACCAACAGAGTCTACATCCCAGCAGAGCGCAACAAAAAAACCTTTTCCTAGGTTGATTATCAAAGCTCCTAAGGTGAGCGTCTACAATAAGAGAAGCAGTTCAGAAGCCCTAGGGGCTAGTAGCCAGGAAGACACTCTCAAGAAAATGAGAGCCACATCACCCTCTCCAGTAATTGACTTGGAGGAGGAAGAACAAAAAGGCGTCCAACAAAGCAGAGATGATGTAGGTAAAAAGGTTAGAGTCTGAAAGTCCATAGGGGCTGAAAGTTTCTCTAGACGAAAAGGACAAAATGATCCAAAGCCTGAAGAAAAAGTTGAATATGTCACCTACAGACCATCCACATACAACATAATTAACTACTTTGGAGTAGGAGAAGGAAACCTTCATACAAGAGGCACTAGACTACAAGGCTAAAGTACTGCAATTGGAGAAAGAGAAATACAATTGGTCACAAATGTAGGCAACGACATCAGACATGGAAATTATTGTGCCTGCTAATATAGAGGCCAGATCAAGTACTGAGGGATTATTCTAGGCTATGTCTCAGGTGAGCTTGAAAATAGGTGAGATCAAGAGTCTCAAAGAGAACATAGAAAAGTTGAAACATGAGATGAAAGTGAAGGATGAGAAAATGGCTCAACTCCACAGAGAGAACCAAGACCTGATGGAAAGAGTGAGCAAGCTAAAAAACAAATTGAAGGGAAAAACGCTACTGCATGGAGCCAAACATGTAATATGGGACGCGATTGCTGTAGAGGTTGCTAAGTTTAGGAGTTATCTAAATTTTATCAACGACAAAGATAACATGGTTGTTATAGCTCGGAACAGATGCACTGTTATAAATGAAGTGTTAGCAAAGAAGCCCTCGGAATGGGCCCAAAATGCCATCAACTTATTGAATGTTGTACCAACTGGAGACCTTCAAACCATCAGTTTAAAAGACAGGGCCACATTAATCATTTCAGCCTGGAGAATCAATTCCAAGCACAACTTGCTCAGATCGGTCCAGAACAAAGCTGTGCAAATGAAGCACAACATACATGAGTTTAAAGACGCCTTTGAACAATTGTTTGCTAAAGGTTTCCCATAATTTTGGGATGGTAAAGGCTCATTATAAAATCAATAAGACTATCAAACTCTCCTCATGTAATGCAGAATGGACCATTCTAAATTTGAAGATATGAAAGAAAGTTTGAAAGGCCATAGTCTAGTAGAATATTTAGCTATAGATTTTGAAATTTTAAACAAGTTTAAAATAGTGAAGGTCAACATGCCAACCATGTCCTATGCTACGTGCATTGACTTGGAAATTTTGATTAAAGAGATGATGGATTACAAAATCCCATCTGATTCAAAATGGAAAGAACTCATGCGGTTGGGTAAGACAAAGTACAACGTCCTCGGAGCCAACAGGTGATCTCCACCTATCACCAGTTTTGCAGATCCGACAAAAGCACAGGGTGGAATGAATGGCGCGGAAGTAGTCGGGAAGTCAAAAAAATTGTTCATGATGTTGAAACATTTTGTTTTTTGCTAATTATTGTAAATCGTTTCATATACCAAAACTGTTAGTAGAAACTATTAAAGAAGTTGAAACGTTTCAGTTTTAGTTATTTTTGATCAAATTGTATAAGTACTGAGAGACTTGAATTAATTAATGTTGGCAGAAGTGCAAGAGCACCTTTTGGTTGTATCAGATTCTATTTTGTAAATTTTTTGAATCTGAATTGAATATAAATGCAAAAGATTTTGAGGTCTCTATGAAAATATTCTAAAGGGTGTGTTAGCGATAATTCTTGTCATGCGATCGAGAGCATTCGGGTCTGCAAGTTGCACGAAATGCTCAAGCACAACACGCAAGAATCCTTGTTTTTCCAAGTAGCAGGTCAAGTGAGCGGGCAAAGTGTTGTCAGCAGCATCCAAGGTCTATTTCGCGAAGTAGATAAATAGTCGGTGGGTAATTGCACTCACCTGAGTCACGCCAAGTATAGTGCAGAAATTTTCAAAGAGGTGAACGGTCAGAAGTCTCTGTAGAGAACTCGCGAAGTAACGAGGGCCGTTGATCGCGATCCGTTGATGCGTGGGTTCATTTATGGAACTCGGGGTTCATGAGTTCGGAGGGCAGACCATATCCTTTGGTTGCGCGAGATCGCAAGTCGAGAGAATTGTGGAAAGGAAAAGAGCCATCGCCTCTCGATATTTTGCGGAGGGAGAGTGCCAAGGTTCGACAGTCCAACTCACGAGGCCGCGAGTTGTGAGAGGCACCAACACTTAAGCCTTAGCCGATGGTTATGTGTGGAGGGCACCGACAGTAAAAAGAGATATACAGTATTGTCGAGACGATCTCAGCCGTCCATCTAGAGGGACACGTGGTGCACGATTAGGCTCCTCACCTTTTCTCCCATCGCGACTTTGAAGAACGAGGACCAGCCTCCTCCTAGCCATGAGACGCGAAGCACCGAAAGCATTCAGGACTCGGGCCCACAGTATCACCGAAGTGTTTTCAGCCGTCCGTCCAGAGGGGACACCTGGCAGCAAGTAGAGCCATCTCGACGCCTTGCTCATCGCAACTCCAACGCGTAAAAAATAGCTCCATCATATCCCGAGACGCGAAGTAGCGAGAGTATTCAGGACTTGGGGCCCATTGCAATGTTTGATGAGTTTAGAACCGTCGGATTTGAGGGATGCATGGCACCAGATTGAGCCATCTCAGCATATCTCTCATCGCGATTTCGATCAGCAGGGATTAGCCCCTTCATATTCACAAACGTCGAAAAGTGCCATGAGAATAGGCACGTGGTCACAGTCCGTGGTCACTTGGAAAAAGAGAGGAGCTACGTAAAGAAGTCCGAAGCGCCGAGTTCAATTACAGAGAGGATCGTCGCGGTCTCCAAGCGCCATCGGATCCGATCTTCATACTGTTTCTCGCCTGGAGTAAATGACGATAAGAGCGGGTGGTTGAAAACTCCTTTCAGTCATTAAGTAAGGGGAATGGAGGGTTTGGCAATCTGTCTGCCCGAGGAAGTCCTGTGTATCAATTTTCTCAAAGGATCCATGCCGAAGTCTTCAGCTTGACAGAGAAGTCTACACACGCTATCTGAACATTTATTAGCTCAGCTACCCTCCTTACAGGAGCCATGCATAGTTAAGGTGGCAGTTAAAGAAAGATATCAGTACGAGTTTGATTGAAGGGATGCCATGCCTCTGTGAAGAGAATTTTCTTGAGTATATAAACTCAGTCTTTGTATTTTGTAAGCATCGATGGTTGAGCAGAGCTCCCTATTTTAATTTTTTAACAGCTATTCTAGCTTTCAACTTATGCTTCTTTATATGAGATTTCTTGTTTTATAACAGACAGTTCTTCTTACTCCATGTAATTTTCATCTCATGCTAAGAGAGTTCGTGATTGACTGAGTTGCGCGAGTTATTGCGGTAATGTTATGATAAAAAATATATTGTTGCATTGCTGCATTCTCTGGCTTTGCGTTTGAATGTAAGATGATATCGCATTTGGACGTCTTCTTCCTCAGTCTGTTAGAAACCTGTTGTTTATAATAGACCTTTGCTTTTCTCTTATACAATTCTTCCTCCTGTTCACCCTTTACTACAGCTCACTGTCTGAAGTTTACGCAATACCTCACTTGCTCATACATACCTGGCCTAGTTTCAGAGTTGGAACACTATTGTTTTGAGTTTCCTGCCATTCGATTACCCATCTATGAACAACCGTGACATAAAACTGATGGGAGTCGGGCTCTGCTCCTGCCATCAATCCAGGAGTGACTTTCATCGCCAACATTTCTGGCACCGTTGTCGGGGCCGAAGTTGAATATTTTCCCCGGGATTGAACGACAACGATTAACTGATTCTGAAGGTGCATCAGATATCAGAATTATCAAGATTGCTGCTGTGCACCTGGTGACTCCATTGGGATGGCTCCATTGTGACGACTCCGCTGGGGAGAACCTGCTCTATCAATTGTGGCTTTCAGAGGCAGACACACGTGGTCTCATCCACAACTGCCCCTAGCTACACCTAAAACCGATCCAGAGGTGGTTCTCAGAAAAGGAAAGGCCCCTGAAGAAGCAGCTTCCACCGCCGAAATAGGTAATCTACCATCTCCTTCTGTAAGAAATCCATTTTCTCCTCCTCAGTTTCTTAATAGACCTCCTTCAGAAGTTTCCCGTTTCCTAAGTTTTGGGAGTGTTCTTGCTGAGTTTTCCCCTCCTGGTCTGGGATTGGAGGGAGAGATTCTTGTCACTCCCCTCTCCTCTAAAACTATACCTTGGCGTTGACCCACGACCACAGAAGATTTTCCCACTCCTGCACAAGGAGGACCACCTGCTGACTTGAGCTCGTTAGCTTTCTCCTTAAATCCTCTCTTGTTTCCCACTCCACTTCGAGACTCATTTCCTACAACCCTTTCGCGAACTCCTTCTACTCCAAGTTCTCCTCCACCTAATATTCCTATGGATGGTGCTAATCCCCCTATGACCAGAATGGAAGCTATAATAGCCGCTAGGTATGCTCCCCTTTTGTTACCTCATCCCCTCAATGCCCTCCCGGCAGATGGTTACCTCAAGCAGCTGCCCAAGTTTACAGGCGAGGGGGACATAGCTACTAAAGAGCACCTAGCAGCCTTTTATACCTTCGCGGATGATAATGTTATCATGCACGTGGATGTATGGATGAGAAGTTTTGTCCATAGCCTCCAAGGAGAGGCTAGAAAATGGTTCAAGGCCCTGCCTCCTAGATCTATTGATGGGATCGAAGCACTAGACAATGCCTTTTTGAGACAATGGGGAGATAAAAAAGATTTCATGT
>JZKD02S1693121.1:66339-81252 GCA_000966675.3 Picea glauca | reverse complement strand
AACTTATCATGATTTATATTCCTTCGACTCAAGGAGAGTGCAGTGCCTAGGAGTCATCAAAGACCTGGTGGTTTCCCTGTTTCAGTTGCCCATGAAAAGTGTGGTCATGGATATTTTGGTAGCCGACGTCCCCCCCAAATTCGGTATGCTGTTGTCTAGATCGTGGATCAAAAAACTTGGGGGGACACTATAGATGGATCTCACATACACCACCATTCCAGTCTTCGGAGGGGAACAAAGGAGATTATACAGAGAATCCCAGCTAGCCTATATTGTCAGTGATGAAGCAGACCCTACAAATCACCCCATCTTTGCACTTAACACCGACTTGGGGTCTAGTTTGTTGAATCTTACTGATGCCCTTGAAAGCTCTTTACTAATCAGGAAACACCCTAGCCCTGATCATCTGATTTCCCCTCAAAGCTCCCCTATGTGGAAGATGTTTTTTGACGGAGCTTCTTCTAGTGAAGGCACTGGTGCTGGAGTGGTTTTCATGTCGCCTTGTCAAGAAGTCGTGTCCCTGTCATACAAGCTAGAATTCGAAGCCACCAACAATGTGGCAGAGTATGAAGATCTTGTTCTGGGTATGAGGGCCACAAAGGAAATGGGAATTAAAGAGATAGAAATATTTGGAGATGCTGAGTTGATTATTCAGTAGGTAAAGAATGCTTATCGTGCCCATAATTCCCGGCTCAGGAATTATCAGAATGAAGTATGGGACCTTATTGATAATTTCTTCTTGGCTTTTAACATTTCTTTCATTTCGAGGGGAGAAAGACTTTGGCCGATTCTTTAGCTGTTTCAGCTAGCATGCTCAAATTTCCTCTGCCGCCTATGGTAGAAAATGATGTTGATATAAGATATAGGCCCTCGGTGCCGGACAATGTCAAGCATTGGAAGGTGTTCGAGGATGAGTCTGAACTCGAAAGGTTTCTCCAATCAGTTGACGAATTTTTTGCTTTGCATATTGACCAGGATCCTGACCTGGAAGGTGACCCTTGTCCTGAGGAGTTTTTAAATAAAATTGCTAATCACCAGATCATTCAGCTGCCCATCAATCACATTCCGAGAGGACTTGTCCCTTTAGAAAGATTGTTCGATGGGAATGATGTGCCAGTAAAGGGCAAGGTTTCAAATGAAGATGTCGATACAACCAAATGCAACATTGGTTCACAGGAGGAGCCTAGATTCGTCAAATTGTCAAGTAGCCTGACCAGTGGACAGAGGGTCGAGTACACAAAGTTGCTGAGAGAGTTCACCGATGTGTTTGCATGGACATACAAAGACCTTAAAACTTATGACACATCTATCATTGAGCACAAAATCCCGCTGAAAGAAGAAGCTAAACCATTTAGGCAGAAGCTAAGACAGATAAATCCCATGTTGCTACCTGTCATGGAGAAAGAAGTGAAGAAATTTTTAGATGCACGAATCATTGTCCCATTGAGGTATTCTGAGTGGGTGGCCAATTTGGTTCCAGTAAGAAAGAAAAGTGGATAAATCAGGCTTTGTGTCGATTTCAGGAACCTGAACATAAGCTCAAAGAAAGACAATTACCCCCTACCTAAGATGGAACATATATTGCAGAGGGTAACTGGTGCATCCAGAATATCCATGATCGATGGGTTTTCTGGATATAATCAGATATCGGTCATGCCAGAGGACAGGGAGAAGACAACCTTCACCACTCCTTGGGGCACATTCATGTATGCCAAAATGCCATTTGGGTTGATGAATGCAGGAGCAACATTTCAGCGAGCCATGGACATAGCCTTCATCGGAGAAAAAGACTAGTTCGTAGTGATCTACCTAGATGACATCACAGTTTTCTCCAGGTCTGATAAGGAGCACCGCTTCCACTTAAGGAGAGTTTTCTCAAAGTGCCGGATATTTGGTCTTTCGCTGAATCCCAAGAAGTCCCTGTTCGCTATGATGGAGGGCAAGTTGCTGGGCCATATAGTATCAGCGGAAGGAGTAAGAATTGATCCCAGCAGAGTGGAGGTGATTAAAACCCTGTCACTTCCTAGGTTGAAAAAAGAGGTCCAGTCATTTCTAGGAAAGATTAACTTCCTGAGGAGGTTCATCTCAAATTTTTCCGAGCTAGTGAAACACATCATGGCCATGCTCAGGAAGGGAAACGAAGTGAGATGGACCACTGAGCCCCGGGCATATTTTGACCAAATAAAAAAGGCATTTACTGAGGCGCCTGTTCTAATCAGTCCTGATTATTCCAAAGAGTTCCTAATTTTCTCCTTTGCTTCTTTTTATACAATGGCGGCGGTCTTATTGCAAAAAAATGAGGAAGGGCGTGAGCATCCCATCACCTTCTTCAGTAGGGCGTTAAGAGATGCAAAGAACAGGTATGAAATCATGGAGAAGAAGGCCTATGCCTTAGTGAAAGCTCTTAAAGATTTCAGAGTATATGTTTTGCATTCAAAAGTAACAACATATGTTCCATCAGCTTCTGTGAAGGACATCCTTGTACAGCCTGACGTAGATGGGAAAAGAGGCCGATGGATCGCAAAAATTCTGGAATTTGACTTAGAGATAAAACCCACCAAGTTGGTTAAGGGGCAAGGTTTAGCCAAGCTACTGGCTGAATCTAACTGCGAAGCCTTGGGAGTTAGTTTCAGCAATACTCACCCAGATATCAACAAGTTGAATCGCCCAGCCCACGCTCTCAAGATGGCTTATCACTGGCAGAATGTGCCTGGTATCATGACATTCTGTATTTCTTGCAAGAGTTGAAGCCGCCCGATGGAATGGGAAAAAGCAAAGCAAGGGCTCTAAAACTCAAGGCGGTCAGGCATTGCCTCATCGACCAAATCTTGTACTGGAGAGACCCTCTAGGGGTGTTTCTGAGATGCCTGGACCCACATGAGGCCCAGAAGGTTATGTTTGATTTTCATAGCAGCCTTTGTGGAGGTCATCATTTCTGGAAAACCACGGCTCACAAGGTACTCCGAGCTGGGTATTACTGGCCCAATTTATTCCCCGATGTTTGCAGGGAGATCAGAGCTTGCATCAAATGCCAAAAGTCCTCAAGAAGACAACAACTTAAATCAATGCCTTTAAAACCCATAGTAGCTTCGGCACCTTTTTAGCAGTGGGGGTTGGAATTCATCGGAGAAAGTCATCCTCCCTCGAGTGGTCAACACAGATGGATCCTGACTGCAACAGATTATTTCACCAAGCGGATAGAAGCTTTCCCCACTAGAAGCGCATCACACAAAGTAATTATCAGCTTCTTGGAGAATATCATAGCCCGATTTGGCTGTCCCAACAGGATCGTCACCGATAATGCTGCTTCTTTCAAATATGAACCTCTAATCAAGTTCTGTGAGCAGTTCCAGATCTCGCTAATTCACTCCACCCCCTACTATCCCCAGGGAAATGGTTTAGTGGAATCCTCTAACAAAAGCCTGATAAAGATCATCAAAAGATTGTTACAGGATAACAAAAGAGCCTGGGATTCAAAGTTGAAATTTGCTCTGTGGGTCGATCGTGTCACCATGAAGAAGTCTCTGGGCACTTCGCCGTTTCAACTAGTCTATGGAGCAGAGGCAGTTTTCCCTACTCAGCTCGCCTTACCTGTGGCAAAGTTCTTTCAAGACTATGAGGGAGAACCAGATCATATGATCAGAAGAATTCATCAGATAGTGGAAGCGCAGCAGATCAAAGAACAAGTGAGGGACACAGCTTACAGTCATCAGCAGAAGACCAAACAGGCTTTTGACAGAAAGGTCAGGAAAAAGGAGTTCAAGATTGGGGACTTCGTATTTAAGTGGGACGCCCCCAGACAAGATAAAGGCAAGCACAACAAGTTCGACGCCCTCTGGATCGACCCCTTTAAAATATCTGAGATTTTCTCCAACAACACATATGGGTTGCAGGATCTGGAGGGTGAAGAGGTTTTCAACAACCCAGTGAATGGGCATTTTCTAAAAAAATGTTTTATTTCATCCTTAGACGGCTCCTCTGTTTGTAAATATTGTCTTTTAGTTCTTTGTTTAGTTTATTTTTGCATGTTTTCGGCCTAATAAGTGACTCCATAGCCCAATAGCAAGGCACTGAAGCTGCAGAAGGAGTTCTTAGAGCATCACGGGGATGACTCTATCCCCCATGGAGCCTAATGTTAGCGATAATTCTTGTCATGGGCTCGAGAACATTTGGGTCTGCAAGTTGCACAAAATTCTCAAGCGCAGCATGGGAGAATCCCTGTTTTTCCAAGTAGCAGGTCAAGTGAGCGGGCAAAGTGTCGTCAGCATCATCCAAGGTTTATTTCATGAAGCAGATCAACGGTCGATGGGTAATTGCACTCAGCCGAGTCACGCCAAGTATAACGTAGAAGTTTTCAAAGAGGTGAATGGTCAGAAGTCTCCGTGGAGAACTCGTGAAGTAACGAGGGCCGTTGATCGTGATCCGTTGATGCGTGGGTTCATTTCTTGAACTCGGGGTTCATGAGTTCGGAGGGTGGACCATATCCTTTGGTTGCGCGAGATCGCGAGTTGCGAGAATTGTGGAAAGGAAAAGAGCCATCGCCTCTTGGGATTTCACGGAGGGAGAGTGCCAAGGTTCGACACTCCAACTCGTGAGGTCGCGAGTTGCGAGAGGTGCCAACACTTAAGCCTTAGCCGATGGTTATGTGTGGAGGGAACCGACAGTAAAAAGAGCTATACAATATTGCCGAGAAGATCTCAGCCGTCCATTCAGAGGGACACGTGGTGCATGATTAGGTTCCTCGCCTTTTCACCCACCATGATTTTGGAGAACGAGGACCAGCCTCCTCCTAGCCCTGAGACGCGAAGCGCTGAAAGAATTCAGGCCTCGGGCCCACAGTATCACCGAAGTGTTTTCAGCTGTCCATCAAGAGGGGACACCTGGAAGCAAGTAGAGCCATCTTGGTGCCTCACTCATCGCAACTCCAACGTGAAAAAAACAACTCCATCATATCCCGAGACGTGAAGTAGCGAGAGTATTCAGGACCTGGGGCCCACTGCAACGTCGGATGAGTTTAAAACCGTCGGATTTGAGGGATGCATGGCACCAGATTGAGTCGTCTCGGCATATCGCTCATCGTGATTTCGATTAGCAGGGATCAACCCCTTCATATTCGCAAACGTCGAAAAGCGCCATGAGAATAGGCACGTGGTCACAGTCCGTGGTCACTTGGAAAAAGAGAGGAGCTACGTAAAGAAGGCCGAAGCGCCGAGTTCAGTTACAGAGAGGATCGTCGTGGTCTCCAAGCGCCATCGGATCCGATCTTATACTGTTTCTCGCCTGGAGTAAATGACGGCAAGAGCAGGTGGTTGAAAACTCCTTTCAGTCATTAAGTAAGGGAAATGGAGGGTTTGGCAATCCATCTGCCCGAGGAAGTCATGTGTATCGATTTTCTCAAAGGAGCCATGCCGAAGTCTTCAGCTCGACAGAGAAGTCTACACACGCTATCTGAACATTTATTAGCTCAGCTACCCTCCTTATAGGAGCCATGCATAGTTAAGGTGGCATTTAAAGAAAGATATCAGTACGAGTTTGATTGAAGGGACACCCAACCTTGGGTGACTGAGGTACGCCTCTGTGAGGAGAATTTTCCTGAGTATATAAACTCAGTCTTTGTATTTTGTAAGCATCGATGGTTGAGCAGAGCTCCCTATTGTAATGTTTTAACAGCTATTCTAGCTTTCAGCTTATGCTTCTGTATATGAGATTTCTTTTTTTATAACAGGCAGTTCTTCTTACTCCATCTAATTTTCATCTCATGCTAAGAGAATTCGTGATTGACTGAGTCGCATGAGTTATTGTGGTTATGTTATGATAAAATATTTATTGTTGCATTGCTGCATTCTATGGCTTTGCGTTTGAATGTAAGATGATATCGCATTTGGACGTCTTCTTCCTCAGTCTGTTAGAAACTTTTTGTTTATAACAGACCTTCTCTTTTCTCTTGTACAAGTCTTCCACCTATTCACCCTTTACTATAGCTCACTGTTTGAAGTTTACGCAAGACCTCACTTGCTCATGCATAACTGGCCTAGTTTCAAAGTTGGAATGCTATTGTTTTGAGTTTCCTGCCATTCGATCACCCATCTATGAACAACCGTGACATAAAATTGATGGGCGTCGGGCTCTGCTCCTGCCAGCAATCCAGGAGTGACTTCCGTCACCGGTGATATGAGCTTTGTTTCCTTTCATCGTATGTATTTCCTGTGACTTGTCTTTCATTTGCATGTTCTTCTGTCTAAATTGGAGAGTTAAAGGTCCATAATTCATCATTTGATTCTCTTGGCTTAAGCAATTTAAACTATGTGATTTCCTTCTTAACTAATTCAAATTTCATTTCGATAATGCTCTAATGTTGTTATTTGTTTCCTTTATCTTCCTACACCCTATTTAAGTTTGAGAATAACTCAGATTCATCGCCTCGTTTAGCCTTTATCCTCTAGAGAGTTCTATTGGGAGATGCATTGTTTTAGTTCACTTTCATAATTTTGACTCCATAGCCTTGTGTGTTCCTCCCCTTCTTTTCCAGCAAGTTTTATAAAAACCCCCAAAATAAACCAAATCTAGCCACCGATTTCCAAAGAAATATAAAGTGACACGAGAGAGCCCTCTCCGAGTTGAGAAGGCTAGTGCCTTAGCTCTAAATTTGGTTGAAATAGTTACCTCTGTTGTTTGTCTATTCAACCAGACACATTTATAGAGTGCTAACATTCTAGCGTCGTTGTCGAGGATGAAATTGAAAAAAATTTCCTCGGGAAAACGACTTAACGCTTTAGTTTGATCCTCGAGGGTGACAGTGGACCAAATACCTTATTGGAAGAGATTATTTTTACCCTATTGAATCCATTACTCAGAGACTAGTTGTACTACACTGTGTAAGATAGAAATCCTAGCTCCTAAGAAAATCCACACCAGGAGAAACCCAGACCCTGAATCTGGAATCCCTGTCTCTAGCCCTGAAAAGCTTGGCCGAAGAAGAAAAGAAAAGACAGTAACTCCCATGTTGCGTCCAGACCAATATTTGTCCTTACCTAGAGATAGATTGACCAGTATTGAAGACCTTGAGGTTGATCTAAAATTCAAACACTCCCTATTCAAAACTAGGTCCGAATCCCGTTTAGACGAGACCATCTTTGATGGAAAAAGATTCCAAGATTTGATTCTATCCACATCTGTCAAGCCTGTAGTGACTCCTATCTGAAACTGATAGCCACTCCGACCCCTCACAATAGCTATCGCAGCTATATTTTCTCCTCTCATACTGCCTACTCTATTGCATGACTTACCCCAGTACTACAACCTAAGGATTAAGTTATATGATGTTGAAGGTAACATATCATCCTAGAAACACCTAGACTGGTTTAATGATTTCATAGACTTGGAAGAGGTGGATTTTGCAGATGTGAAAATGAGGCTGTTTACATAGAGCCTTGTAGGAGATGTAAGAAAATGGTTCAGAGCCCTTGCACCAGGTACTATTGCCAATTTTGTATCTTTTGAGACACTCTTCCTTGCCAGATGGGGAGATAAGAAAAACCCCCTTCAGTTGTTGACACAGTATAACAATATGAAAAGTTCACATGATGAAACAGTGTAGGAGTTTTCGATGAAATTCATGAAAGTATATAATGTGATTCCTGATGAAGTAAAACCCCTACCTAAAGCTACTCATCTCAGATATGCTAATTCTTTCGAAAGTGATTTTGCTTTATTATTGAGAGAACAAAGATCTTCCACAATAGATGATATTATGACAGATGCCATTGAATTTGAAGTAAACCTAATGGCTTCAGGAAAAATGAAATCTAATTTTGTCAAAGACATGGGTAGAAATCAGGATAAAGCACAAACTTCAACATCACAGACATCAGAAGAGATATTCAAAGCGATGATGAGAAACATGGAAAGGATGATGGAAAGAATGGCATTGGGAAATAGACCCAACCCTAGAGAATAGGATGATGGTCCACCCAAAAATCCGAGAAGACCAACCAGTCCAAAGATCAGGCAAAGAGAGTAGAGAAACCAGGGAAATCAGGCAACTCAAGCAGACCAAACAAATCAAGGAAACCAGACAAATCAGGGGAATCAAGGAAATCAGGGAGAACAATAAATAAGGCCTCCTTTTTAAAATAATTATTTGAATGAATATTATGATGGATATTTTGAAGATAATGTGAACTGCTATGATGACAAAGAAACTGGGGTGTTTTTGACGAAAGAAGAACACGACCAGTTCATGGATGCGAGTGAGTTCTTTTTGCAAAGTGAAGAGGAAAGGATATCAATAGAAAGAGAAGATTATGAAACCGGATTGCAAAATACCATCATGCAATTCCAAAGGCAATACAATATCCGAAATCAAAGGGTGCCTCCAAACCATCCAAAAGGTAATCTCCCAAAGGAAAACTCCACCAAAGAAGCTCAGAGTAATGTGCCCTCTTCTAGTAAGCCCAAAGAGGACCCCACTGGAAAGGATCCAGCTGTAAAGGATTCCGCTGTGAAATACTTTGCTACAAAGGATGCTATGGAAAAGGGAAAACAGAAGGAAGAACTGCAGAAGAGAATATTGACGAGAAAAGAAACAACCACTAAAGAGGTAGAAAAAACTCCGTCCTCTTTTGAATTCGAAAGTGAAATGGATAAGATTAAAATTTTGGTACCATTTAATGAATTGATTAGAAATAGCGAATACAGAAGTCAGATCATCAAGATTCTTAAGTTAAGATAGACCTATGATACCCTGAGCATACAAGACAATCACCCAACCATCTTATTTGGGCCAAGAGTAGAAGAAAGCAGTGAAAGTGAAGAATTTCCTCCTTTCTATGTCAGCTTAAAAACCCATGACATGAATTTACACAATGTTATGCTGGACTCCGGAGCATCTCACAACATGATGCCTAAAGTGATCATGGACCAACTAGGCCTTGAGGTCAGAAGACCCTATAAATATTTGTTCTCCTTTGATTCAAGAAAGGTGAAATGCCTTGGCATGATAAAAGACATGGTCATTTCTCTGGCACAAATCCCCGTGAAGAATATGGTGATGGACGTAGTGGTCACTGATATTCCTCCAAAATTTGGCATGTTGTTGTCTAGGTCATGGGTTGCAAAACTAAAAGGAACTCTCCAGATGGACATGTCATATGCCACTATTCCTGTCTTTGGTCAAGACAAAAGATTGTACAAGGAATTTCTACTGAAATATATGGTCAGTAAAAAATCACAACCTACTAACCATCCTATTTACTCAGTAAGCACTGAGTTGGGGTCTTCCATTTTCTTCAATGATCTATGCTCCAGAGTAGAAGAGACAAAAATAGTCCTGGCGGATAAAGGTATACCCAAATAGCAGACGAAAGAAATTTCAGAGTAGTTGGGTGACCTAGAGGATTAGATATGGAAAATGAACTTTGACGGAGCTGCATGCAGAGAAGGAGATGGAGCTGGCATATGGATAAATCATCCCAAAGGAGATGCAAAATTATTCTCTTACAAATTCGTTTTCGATTGCACGAATAATATGGCCGAGTATGAAGCGTTAATATTGGGGTTAAAAGTTTTGGAAGGGTTGGGTGCCAAAAGGATTGTTGTACTTGGAGATTATGAACTCATCATCAATCAAATCAAATGCATCTACCAAGCCAAACATCCTATACTAAGGGATTACAGGAATTTGGTATTACAACTCCTTGAGAAGTTTTCAGAATGCAACCTTTCAACTATTCCAAGGGAGAAAAATCAAGTTGTTGATGCGCTGGCCACTTCAGAAGCAATGTTCAAAGTCCCAATTTTTCCCCAAAAAAGATACAAGGTTGAAGTCAAGTACAAACCGACAATACAATATGAAACACTGACAAGTCTTCGAGGATGAAAAACAGATCGAAAACTTCCTCAGGATGGAAAAAAAATTCGAGAATTTAAGCATTGATGATGAATATTGTGATGATGAAGTGGATGCAACTGCTTTCACCAAAGAAGGATACTTTGACAATCAAATTGTTGGCAGAGATATTGTACAGCTAAAGAACAACATTATCCCCAAAGGCTTAGTACCATGAGAATTTTTTTTTGATAACAACGATGTGGCCAGAAGTCCAAAGATCACAATAGATGAAGGGGATGTGGAAGACTGTAATATTGGGACTCTAGAAGACTCAAAGATCATTAAACTATCCAAGAAGCTTACCCCTGAATTCAAAGAAAGGTATGTAAAATTAATGAAAGAATTCCCTAATGTCTTTTCCTGGAGCTACGATGAATTGAAATTTTATGATACTAGTATAATCTAGCATGTTATCCTGATAAAAGAAGACCATAAGCCATTGAAATAGAATTTAAGAAGAATAAACCCTCTGTTGTTACCATTGATAGATAAATAAGTGAAGAAACTGTTTGAAGCAAAAATCATAGTATCCCTGATGATAAAATATAGACAAGAATAACAACATGGTGGAAAAGGCTCACTAGCCAACACTCAATTGTATTCACTCCAATGTTACATATTTATAGTACAATGGGTGATGCCACCTCATAGAGAGATTTTCTCTAGATCCTAAAATCATTCATGATGACTAGGCTAGGCAATATTAACTAAATCATTAGTCATCACTTGAGGATATATTACTAATATCCTAAATGAATAATACAAATATAGGTGACAATTTAGAAGTAGTTATTGGTAAAGGTAAGCCATAGGCTAATAATCCCCCCCTCAATCACAATTCCGATCAATAATACCACCAATAAAGCATAAACTGGTATCAATTCCAAGTCTTCATACTGAAACTCCTGAGTTGAGCCTCAATGAAGAACTGCCTGAAAAATCACCAACCTGGATGCTGAACATGTTCATTTGAAATGAACTGGAAGAGAGATGAGATATGGAAATGAACAGCTGCAATATCTGAACATTTCCTGATTGCTTGACAATTTGATCATTTTGCCAAGTATTTTAGCTAGAATAATTTGATGTCTTCTACTAATTGGTGAACATGTAGTATCACCACTTTACTATCAGTGCATCACTGAAGTGCTCTCTGAATTTGTGGTTTGGGATGACCACTGGCCAATTAATACCATGTATCTGATGGTTTTTGGATAACCACTAACCAATCTTGACACTTTTAGGTGTCCAACAACATCCCAATGTATAATGTGTATGATTCAATTGCAAGTCATTGAACCATAACCCTGCCAAAGCCTACCATCTCTGGAAAATCTCACTATGTAATCATGTGAGCCAAGATGCATGCAATTTGTTCACTTAATGTAAACTCCAATCTGATGAGAGCGAACCAAGAGAAGTGAATCAACTTCTAGTCTGACACATCCCTGAAAATGCCTAACAACTCAGTCAAATGCCAAGCTACAATGAAAAAGGATCCTCTTGTCCTCTGCTAGGTTGAATGACCATATATGTGAACTAAATGTTCACATCATTGCTCTCAAAATAAAAATTAACATCCAAATTATGTATGATTCAACTTAAACTTATTGAACCATAATTCTGCCAAAGTTTGTCATCTACAAACTGTAGTTGCCCATTTGGAAAATTTCATGCCCATCTGGCATACTTGATGTTTGTTGTTGTCGAAACTTTCTGTCTGACAACTAATTCCATCATCAATTCCTCCCTTTGTCAGCTGAAAGGAGAGACCACAAGTGGTTTCATGAACCATCATCACTGGAATTTTGAACTCCCCCCTTAAGGTGCATGAGAGTTACATCATTGTACTCCCCCCTTATAGGCTCAAGAGAGTACCATACTTGTTTCATTTGAGTACAACAAAAAGTGGGCATGCAGAAACAACCACATGTTATCTCATCCCGTGAGGGCCATGCTCGAAATCTACGCCATAAGGGGACCACTTATGCGAGGTACAAAAAAGGTTATGTGCTACAAGATTGGTCTTTATTTGAGATTGAATTCTATGGTAAGACTTATATAATCACTTTGTTGTTGATGAACATTGCCAAGGATCAATCCACTCATAGTGAATTTTCAATCTTGCAGGTTTCTTTAGTGTTGAACATCTGTCTGAAGAATGGTTATTCTTACCACAATGATGGCAAGGATGGAGATCAAAACACTGATTCTCCTTGTGACCAACTCGATTACAATGTTGGCACTTATCATTCTGATGTTGAACTTGAACAAGTGAAGTTGAAGCTTCTTGAAGGAATTCAACACTTTGGAACTTGATTGGTCTAAAATAATGAGGAATATGAAAGGTAACTTCCTTGTCATATCCAAGTTCTGTTCTATTCTTGTTGTAGATGATTTCTTCCCAAGGTTTGATGATGGGCTTGGAAAGAGTATTATGAACCTGTTTCTTTGAAAAGCGTGGAAGCATATTTAATGCATGTTGATGCATCATTGGAAGGTTTTCTTCACTTAAATCAAAAGAAAACTATTGAAATGTAGGTTCAAGAATAACATCGTCTTTGTCTGCATCTGAAGTTGGCTTATTGAGTTTCTCCTTCATTGACTGCTGATTAAAAACATCATCATCATTATCATCATAGAGAGGGTTGTTCTGAACAAAAACTAGTTCGAAACAATTCACTAGTTGTTGATTTTTGAGATCTATCAACTCATCATTCAATAGTTGGGATAGAGATTAAAGAAGTCTAACTTTAGCTTGCGTCACTTGCAAACAAGTTAGCACTGATTGAAGAGTTTCTTTGTTCAATGTCACTGTGTTGTCTTCAGTGGTGTTTATTAGAGTGTTCAGTAACTCTAATAATTCGAGACTTCGAGCCATTTTCAAAACACTAAAAGAGGTCTCCTTGTGCGGGTAGATCCTGATTACAATTTGACTCAACAGAAGAAGGATTTCTTGCAACTCACTTACTTGAACTTCACGCTCACTTGCGATTCACGCTCACTTGAACTTGCCTTTCTTTCTTCCAAGAGGTTCAAAAATTACAATAACTTAATTTGGTTTGATTTGACACTTATAAAAAAAAATTACAAGTAGTAAATGATCTCCAAATTTTGATGCTTAACAATGCTTCATTTACTTGATTTTCCCTTTCAATGATTGATGTAGAATCATTGTTGAATGCTGATGTTGACAATTAAAATGCTTGAATGTTCTTTGCGACTACTTGATTGCAGGTGCTTGATTGTATGTGCATGAATGGTATTAATCATGTGCATTGATTTCATTAACCTTCTGTGTACTCCATGTGTGTGTGATAATGTCAAAACTAGACATAAATCAGCTCATAAAACAACCATGAAAAAATCACCAACACACACCACACAAGGTGTACCTAAGATCCCCTTATTCAATTTCGGACGGATCTAGAACACAAAGAAAAAGACTTCAATTTTATTACGAGTATCTATTTTATGATCACAATACAAATATAAGCCTTCAATGGTGTTCACTTCCCAATTCAAATTATAAGAAGAACCCGATAACTCCTTTTTACAAAGTTGGACAAGCACTAAGCTTATTAGCATTTTGCATATAAGTCTTCATAGGCAAAACATGGTTTTAAAAGTCCTTTTGTTTTACAAAAGAGAAACATGGTTTCTTATCCAAAATATTTTAAACCTTTGACAAAGCTATAATATGCCATTGCAACATCTGTATTGCAACACTTCCAACTCTCTTTTGGTACCTAGATGGAGTTTAATAAAAAATTTGGTGTCACGATGAGCCTGACAAAACTTTGAAACTACCCAAATATTTGTTTGTTGAGAAAATCAAGGAACTGATTTGTTCACAGGGAGGATGATCACAGGCCTCTCAATATTTGTTGAGGATCCTATGCTAGATAATTGCTCTTGAATTGCGTGCTTAGACTAGCATGTCCCTTTCTCCAACGCTCATAAGAAATCAAGTAGAAATCAAGCAAGGAAATGTTAGAGATGGCAGCACTACAAAATCTTTGAATCTTTGAGTTCATTTTCCAAATCTTGATTCAATTTGGCATAGGTAGAATTTCTTTGCCAGGGGCTGAAAAACATTTGCAGAAGTCAAATTTATTTGCCAATACATTGAGATGGATTGCGATACACCTATAAAGTGCATATTGATGAATGTTTTTGCTGGACAAGAGAGCCTATACAATCATTTGAGTTTTTATGCAGAGGTTGAAAAATGTTTGCAAAACCCTCGGTTTTCACTGGAGAGGGGTCTTTTTTTTTTTTTTTAATTTGCAGGTCCTCTTTATGTTGGTGCCAGGAAACTGACCAAATTCATGTTTTAATCTTGGAATTCATGTTTTCATATCCATGACCAAAACAATAGCATAGCATTCGATTAAGGCAGGTATCCGTCAAAAGAAGTAACCCTGCTGTTGGAGAGTATCTCTGATCTTCAAATCAGACGAGGGTTGGAATGCCAATAATGGTTAGCGCCCTAAATTCGATGATAGCTGAAAACAAACCTTTTCTACCTCAATTTCCTCTGCCCAGAAAATTAGTCCAGCAAACAACAACGAGAAAGGGAAACCAACGAAAAACTCTCTGGAATTCAGAGAAATGACAACACCCTGGCAACGTCCTATTATCTTTCACCAAGTAATGAATGTACTCGGCACCAGTGGTTCTAGGGTTCACTCTAATTTTACTTGCATTTGATCGAAGTCTCCGCACTTTGGTGTCTCGGATCTGTTGGAAAACTGAGAGGGGGGGGTGAATCAGTTGTTACTGTTCTTAAACAATTATGCTTCTTTTAAACTCTTTGCAGAAACACTGAGGGACAATCACAATAGTGCAAGTAAGTAAGCAATAAGACATTCAACATCAGTCACACACATTTGATACATAGAGGCAGATATTTCCTGAGGAAACCCATAAAGGGTAAAAACCTCTTTCTCTTTATATGATAAGTAATAGTTACATTCTTTACATTATCATACATATGAGCACCAACTCATAATGAGGCTACA
>JZKD02S1693121.1:13902-28177 GCA_000966675.3 Picea glauca | reverse complement strand
AAGGCTAATAACTAAAAATCATAATGTTTTACATTAAACTGCCTAAAGAAAACCCTAAATGAGCAGTAAACAAGACGTCTAGCCCCTTTGAGGGAGACGTTGGCCCTTTTTAGGGCAAATCTCAACACTGGGAGACAAACATTGGCCCTCTCTAGGCCTCCAAACTCTACCACACGTGCCAAACTGCCCTGTAAAGCTACCACATGCTGGAGGTGACGTCAAGGATCTCTGAAGGACATCCTGGGTCAACAGAGGGAAACATTCCACCTGCAGTGGGTCAACCCCCTAGGGCTGGGCTCAGCCAAGGCGTCCTGGATGAAAATGTCTTTCTTCTTCTCTCGTGCAAAGGCTCGACCAATAATTGTCCTGTCTCTGCCCCTGATGGGGTCCCAACAACCATCTGATGGGCTCTTCAGCCCCATGGAGGTCCGAACTAATCATCTCCCCATGTGTACCGGTCCACCTGGTACCTGTTAATCGGGCATGGTCCTGCACATCAAAAACTTCGCCCTCCATGGGCTCATTAGTCCTCGGGATCATAGCAATGTCAATCATATTTCATCATTAATTTTATCAAATGCATGCATAAAATCCCTAGCATATCATCTAATAGCTCAAAGACATTACAATGACCTACTATACAAAGCTGAAGAAAAAGACAAAGTGACCTATTGGGCCAGCATCCATAAGAAAGGGAAAGTTACCAAAGGATATCATCCAAGCCATGGAATATGAGGTGCTGTGGTTTAAGGATGTCCAGACATAGTGAAAGACAGGGGTGAATATTATCCATTGGTGCCTTTGTAGGAGGCGAGATGTACCTGTCATGGATGCAATTTTTTCCAAGCCCTTTATTGCCTCTATTCTTTCTTTTATTTATTGCTTTTTCTTTCTTTTTCTTTCAAGGTCTAACTAGAGGACACTACCTTGGCGTGGTGACCAGAGCTGACAGTGTTACCCACGAGTACTTTCATAGAGATGATAAGGCTGGCTCGTGATGAGACCCCCTTTCCCTTGGCCATGCAGCCAAAGGTCCCTGCCCTAGAGTGGTAACCAGATAATGGCAATGTCATACTGCTAGGTACCTATGAACATAATGGGTTGGCTCGTGATGAGACCCCCCATCCTCTTGCCTAGGTATTATTTTTTGTTATTTTTCTTCGGGTCCCTCTTGTTTCGTATCGAGAGGCTTTTTATTGCCTTCTCGGGGATCCCTGGGTGAGGCATCTCTAGGTTTTATTTTCTATGGATTTTATCTTTTACCAACTACTTTTACCCCCTGGGCCTTTAGCCCCTTCCTCCCACAGGATAAAGTGTAACCCCACAAATAGGTCATCCTAATGTCCAGACTAGGGGAATGAGATAGATGAATGGGAGATAAGATGTAAAATGATAATATGGTGGGAGCGGACGATGGCTCTTCAAAATCCCCCTTGGTGGATAACCAAAACCTATGGATACAAGCTTGCTAGGGCACCCCGTTAATTCTCCCAACCATGGTCAAGTGGGTTAGTGTAACATCCAAGGAGTCGTCATAAATGAAAGGAATATGATGCATATATCTGAAAGTTATAATGATCAAACATGACACATAACATGATACCTGGACCAATTACCTCATGGAGCAAGATTCTTCTCCGATACAAGTCCAAGCTAAAGGTGATGGATGTTGCTACTGCTGATAGGATTGGTCTGATGAAGAAGAAGAAAGATGGGCCCTCCAGGGCCATGTTCAGATCAATCCTACTCTCGGTACTCCATGTCTTTGACCTGTGGGCCTCGAGACATGATCTCCTAGTTATCCCTAGAAATCAGGGATAACATCTGGCTCCAACTCAGGGACTTGTGCTCACTGTAGAGCACATGATAACCTCAACATCTCTGGCATAAACTTGCAGACCCGCTCACACTCGAAAAGGGCATCAGTAACAAAGGTGGGGTGGTATTTCCACCTCGCAAATATAATATATGTATATATTACTGAAATAAAACAATCAATATGCATGTGAGGAAACAAACTAACATGAAATACAGATGGTATAATACACGGAAAAATGCCTACCTACCTATACTTACCTGTGCGGTCATGTGTCTGGGGGGTAGTAACGGTTGATATGTAAAGCGTTTACTGGCAGTTTCAAAATCTCTCCTTCCATTGTCTCTAGGTTGAAAGAATTCGTACCTACACAACTCTCGATCTTATAAGGGCATCCCTATAGGCTGTCAAATTTTTTGTGCATGCCAGGCTTCTCTTTCCTTTTATCCCACAGTAGGACAAGATCTCCTTTGGTGAAACTTCTTTCCTTGGCTTTGTGATCAAAGATGTTCTTTATCTTTTCTTGGTTCCTCGTCATTTGAACCAAGGCACTTCTTCGTGTTTCATCTAATTCTATCATCTAATTTATCCTTCCTTGGATTACCTCTGTATCTGTGGTGTATTGTTGAGCAAATTGAAGGATAGGGATTTGGAGGTTTACAGGAAGTTTTGCTTCAAGTCCATACACTAGCTGAAAAGGAGTCTTCCCTGTGGAAGTTTTTGTTGTTATTTGATCTGCCCATACTGCATATTTTATTTTACTATCCCATGACTTCTTATTTTCTCCGACAACCATTTTTAGAATATTCTTGAGGTTCTTGTTGGTTGACTCTGCCAATCCATTCCCTCGAGGGTAGTAGTTTGAGGAATGGGATAGGGTAATGCCATATTTGAAACAAAATTCTACCAAAGTGTAGGAGCTAAAATCTTTGGCATTATCTGTAGTGATCTTGGAAGGGGCACCAAACCTAGTTATGATCTGATCTTCCAAGAAGTTCATGACTACTTCTTCAGTGGCCTTTTTTGTAGGAATTGATTCAACCCATCTAGTGAAATAGTTTGTAGCTGTTAGGATCCACCGATATCCATTACTCGAATTGTCTTTGAATTCACCAACAAAATCCAAACCCCATTGCTGAAAGGGTGCCTCCACTACTACTGATTTCAAAGGTTGCGCTGGGAGTCTTGGTTTGTCGAAGAAGTATTGGCAAGGTTGGAAAGATTGAACGTGTTGATAAGTATCTAAAAAGAGTGTTGGCCAATAATAACCGGCCCTCAAGATCTTATGGGCAGTATTACGAGTAGCAAAGTGTCCCCCACAATGCCCAGAATGCAATTATTCCAATATCTTCTTCGCCTCTTCCTTGTTCACACATTGAAGTATAACGCCATCAGGATTCTTCCATCCAAGTCCATCCTCAGTCAAGCAGTATTTCATAGACTTCAATATCAAATCCCTTCTCTTTTAATCCACCAAATGATCAGGGCAAGACAAGTTCTTTAGATAATAAACTATATCGGAATACCATTCATCATGTTCTAGTTCACTGATCATTACATTCACTTGCTCATTCTCACCCATCTGTATGGCTTCCTGATTGCTTTCAGTCAACATTTGGGCCAGACCTTGTCCTTTTATTATCTTGGTGGGTTTTATTTCTAAGTCATACTCCTGGATTTTGGAAATCCACTTTCCTCGAGTACCCATGCAGTCTTGTTGTGATAAAACATATTTCACGGCTGGTTACGGGACATAAGCCTTGATTTTATTGTAACCGATGTAGTTCCTGAAATGTTTGAGGGATTTGACCAAGGCATATGCTTGCTCCTCTGTGATGGAGTAGTTCAATTTTGAATCTCTTAGGACTTTGCTCATAAAGGCTATCGTATGTTCATAGTTATCAGCATCCTTCTGCATCAAGACACCTGCAATAGTATCCTAAGATGCAAACAAGAATATTATGAAATCTCGTGAAAAATCGGGACTAATCAAGACGGGGGCTTGGGAGATGGCATTTTTGATATCTTCAAAGGATCTATTGGTCTCATCTCCCCATCTGAAAGCAACATCCTTTTTTAGTAGAGCGCTTAATGGTTTTATCCTCTCAGCAAAATTTGGCACAAATCTGCAGATGAAGTTGATTTTTCCAAGAAAAGATTGTAGGGATTTCTTGTTGACCGGAGGGCGGACGTCCTTTATTGATTGGACTCTTTCGGGATCAATGGAGACTCCTCCTGGTAAGGCCATATGTCCCAATAGTTTTCCTTCGTCAATCCCAAAAACAAACTTCTTAGGATTCAGTGAGATACCATACTTCCTGCATCGTTCAAAAACAATCTTGAAGTGGGAGAGATGGTCTTTCCTATGTTTGGACACAACTGTGAGGTCATCTTGGTAAATTTATATGATTTTTTGTATGAGGTCCCTGAAGGAAAAGTCCATTTCTCTCTAAAAAGTGACACCATCATTCATAAGACCAAACGACATTCTCAAGTACATAAAAGTTCCCCAAGGTGTAGTGAATGAAGTTTTAAGTTGGTCCTCCCTTTTAAGTAAAACTTGGTTGTATCCCAAGAACCCATCTAGCATGGACATCATCCCTACCCCTATGATCTGCTGAAGAAAATGTTCCATGTTTGGGAGGGGATAATTGTCCTTTAAAGACAACTGGTTGAGGTTGCGGAAATCGAAACACAGGCGGATATCACCATTTTTCTTCCAAACAACTACCAGGTTTGACATCCAAGAAGAATTCTTGATAGGGGCTATGATACCAGCATCAACCATCTTTTGGAGTTCCTTCTGTATCTGTCTTGCCAACTTCGGGTTGATATTCCTTATCTTTTGTCAGAATGGCTTGGCTCCTTCTACCAAGGGTATAACGTGTTGGATGACGTCTCCCCTATAGGCCTTTAAATCATCATAGTTCCAAGCAAAGGTGTCTCTAAATTCTCTGATGAGCTCTAGTATTTTCTTCCTCTCTTTCTCGATGGTCCCCTTTCGTATCTTGACCATCCTCAGGTCCATCTCTGTACCGATATTGAATTCCAAGGCTTCCTCAGTTTGCTTATTGGTTCTTTTTCCTTTGAAAACATCATGTCTGTCAAAAAGGTTTTCTAGAGGAATACAACCCTTTGGTAAGGTATTATTTTGTAGGTTGATGACTTCCAAGTCCATAGAGTCGACCAGGAAAGAAACTCGTGAATCTGTAAATTCTTTGCTATTCTCCATGAATCTGATAATTTGATCGTCATCCTCGAACACCTACCAATGCTCCAAATTGTCGGGACAGAAGTTTTAAAAAGAACCTCCATTTTGCATAGGTCGTGAAGAGGTCCTTCACATGGTTGTAAAGTGGAGGCTGAGACAGCCAAAGCATCAACCACGTGGTTTTCTTCTCGAGGAACAACTTCAATTGATATCTTTCTGAAGGATTTTGAAAGGGTTTGAGCCACATCTCGATACTTTTTCAACTTCTCAAATGGAGCATTCTGGGAAGTTGATGTACTAACTTACCCAAATAGGGCCCACATGACTTTTGGCGCTTCATCTCCTAGGGTAGGTTTTTGGATGTCTAGGGTTTTTGGCATTCTTGCTTATTTTAAAAAGGCCTTCAAAGCCTCATTGTAACCTTCTTCTTGCGAATGCGCGCTTCCGTCACATCTCTTCTCAGAGATAAGCTGCCACCATTCCAGCAAGTTTGTTTCCGCTCCATTTTACAGTTTCAGCTTATTTAGTTAATGAATAGAAAACCAGTTTTACTGTATCTCTATTATTTTGTGTTAAGCACCTATTAATAATCTATATTCATTTATTTCTTCTCATAAAATCTGGATCAGGTAGCCTTGAAGCAGCCGTGGCCAGGGAGTCAACCAGAATATTCTTTGCTCTGGGGATCGTTGTAATATTGAAGGCTTCAAAATTCTCTATTAACCTAAGAACCTCATATTGATAATTCTTTAGGTGCATGGAATTGCAATGTATAGTATTCCTTATTTGTCTAACGATAATTTCAGAGTCTCTGAAAACCTTAAATTATTTGACATTTAAGTCTATGGATTTCTTTAATCCTTGTACTAGAGCTTCATATTCGGCAGTGTTGTTCGTACATTCAAATTCTAGCCTACAGGATAGGAAATGACGTTTACTTTTAGGATCAATAAGGATGCACCCTGCTCCTGAACCTTCTTGTGATTTAGATCCATAAAAATATAAATTCCAACATTGTTGGCAAGGTGTGTGTGCTTCCCATTCCCTATTACTTTCCTTTTTTTATGCTGCCAACTACGAGATTTCCAATGCAGGTTCTTGGCAGAAGAGGTTTTCCTATATCGGTATTGGCGATTTCTCTTGAAACAACATCTCAGAGTTCTGGGTAAGAAGGACGTTGGATAAGAGAGGAGAAAAGTTCCCGGAGTAGGAGTTGCAAGAATAGTTACCTAGCACAGGGAAATATGTTGATGAGGGTTCGTTCAAGGTTTCTAGGTCAGTGATAGTATGCTTCAGATACCTTTCCCTATCGATCCTGATCATATTTTTGTATCCCTTTAATGGTAGAAACAGGTGCGTCCATTCTATACTGTAGTATCCATTTATCTTCTCAGACCAATCTTGACTTAATAATAGCTCATAGGCCTCTGGAATATCTACTACAATGATGTCAATCACTTGTATAAACTTGGGATGTGTTTCTATTTTGATCAATGAGAATGCACCCTACTCCTGACCCTTCTTGTGATTTAGATCCATCAAAATATAAAGTCCTACATTATGGGCAAGGTGTGTGTGCTTCTCGTTCCCAATTACTTTCCTTTTTTTTCTGCTACCAACTCCGAGCTTTCCAACGCAGGTTCTTGGCATAAGAGGTTTTCTTCTATTGAAATTGGCATTTTCTCTTGAAACACCATCTCAGAGTTTTGGGTAAGAGGGGCGTTTGATAAGAGAGGAGAAAAATTCCTAAAGTAGGAGTCATAAGAATAGTTGCCTAGCATAGGGAAATCTGTCGATGAGGGTTCGTTCAAGGTTTCTAGGTCAATTATAGTATGCTTCAGATACCTTTCCCTATTGATCCTAATAATATTTTTTTATCCCTTCAGTGGTAGCCATAGGTGTGCCTATTCTATACTGAAGTATTCTTTTATCTTCTCAGACCAATCTCGACTTAGTAATAGCCCATAGGCCTCTGGAATATCTACTACAATGATGTCAATCACTTGTACAAACTCGGGATGTGTTGTTATTATGATCATGGCATCTTTGAGTTCCCACATGACCTTGATCTGGGTTCTATATAGTTGTACCACATATTTATCACTCTTGAGAGGAACGACATTTAACCTTTTTCAAATAGATAGGGGCATAATGTTGGAAGATGCTCCAGAATCTACCAAACAATTATGGAGATTTCTATTGAAGACTTCAAATGTTAAGAGGAATAGTGGGAGAAAAGGTATTTATTTTTTATCTTCTGAGCAGGTGTTCACAATTGGTTTTCTCACCATATCTGTGGGAGACAGGGTCCTTTCCTAAACATTGCTAGTTGTAGGGTTTTCTACTGAGTTCAAAGCTTGTAACAAAAAGTCTTTCTGCTAAGGAATCCTGCACATGTCCATGACTGATATATTATCCTTTAAATTTTTCAAATCTTTAACTACGTTGTAATCCAGTTTGGGCGATTCTTGGGTATGGATGCTTAAAGGGTTTTTACTGGGAGAAAAAGGTTGTTGTGGGTGGGAAATCCCTCCTACGGACTAGAATTAAGGGTTTTACCATGCATGCATAAATGACCTAAAGTCTCCTACTTTTTACCAACATCCCAATCATAACACCCATTATTTATATGCAAAATACAAGGCTAAAGAGATCCAGTTACTGTACCTTAGTTTCTGTGTTTGATGTCGATCCCTTTAACGCTTGGTCGCTCCTTGAATGCAACTCTCCTCCCAATGCTAACCTGCATTCATAAAAGACAAACAAAGAACTCCACATGCATATAACCTATAAACTAATGGGTTAGAGATTCTATCAAAATATAATCAAATTTAAATATTGACAATCTCATATGGTGGGACGGGAAAAGTACTTATTTTATTAATCTTACATGAGTAACCTTACAATAGTGAGATTGGCCACTACTCCTCGAATCTGGTCCTGGGCTCCTCTTCAACTGTGCTCCAACTGCTTCTATATATGCTTCTCTTCACACAATAGTTGCAAAATCTTGGGGCAAGGGGAATGCTAAATCAGATATAGTTTCTTTGCTATGATCTTCCTCCTTCCAAATGGGACCCCTACCCCTTCTTTTATGGGCTAGAAAGGGCTAGGTATTTGGTCGAGTGATTGACTATGGACGGTCAGTTTGTTTAGTTAACTTACCCAAAACTGTGTGTTTCATCTGCAACTTTCCATTTTTTCGTGCTTTTTAGGTATATTGTAGTGGGTAAGCCAACGTACACACGCGTGCAGTAGTGGAGCAGGGCACGTATGCCTTCAAAAAGAGTGTTTTTTAAGAAGCTTTTCAGTAGTGTCTTGGCAATGAATTCAAATGAGATGGCCTAATGCCAAGTAAGCATGTCTGGTGAAATTTAGGGTTATAACAGATGCCCCCTAATGTGTGAGGTTAGAAGAGAATATGATGGCCGAAATACATTATCAATCTTTACCAACATACCAAACAAGTGAGCCCAGGAACCAGAATTCGGGAGGTGCCATCTACAAAAATAACAATTGTCTCACCGAGGCGGGCATACCCATGCTCGGAATGAAATAAAATCATGGCTACCAATCAAATACGCTGTAGATCCATGTCATATAACTATATAAAGTGTAGCTACGAGCAATACACAACGGATCTACATCTCGAAATAAAAAAGATATACATGTATAGTATCCATCTTCAAGAAGCGAATAAGGCCTGATGGCTAGAGATGAGGCCTTCAGAGCGCGAGAAATAGCTTCAAAATCTTCACAACTCGGGTAGGAGTGTAATATGAGTGTACGACTTCACTACCTAGAGGTCTTCGATGGCTGGTCAGGAACGGACTAGAGGATTTTGATGATCAGGTTGAGGGCTTCAAGGATTTCAAACAAAGACTTGATTGGGATTTCAGGATGACCAGGCATGAGGGTAAGAGACAATCTGCAGAGGGGGTCGACTCAAGCTTGGTAATAACTTCCCTTGGACAATATCACGAAAAAATATGAGACTCAGACAGCATGATATTTTGACATAATTTCATGATGTAGGAGGCACCACAAACTCTCCATATGTTTGGAAGAATAACCAAACAGAGGAGGGCACAACTCTATTTAGCGAGAACAACTTCCTAAGGTCATGTTAAATCCCAAGGCTTGACGAACAAACGGAAGGATGTGCTTTGTCCAAGGGCGACTCATTGTGTTGCCAATAAAAAAGAAAATACTTTTCCCTTCCTCTTTTTGGGGTATATTTGATTTTTTTTTCTTTTTCAATAGTTTTGGAAAGCTTGAAAAAGAATAAAAGAATGCTACGTTACAAAGGAGGATCGAGTGTCATAGACATACTAGTTCCAAGCGCACGGAACACATGGATGCTCAGGGCAAAGGGACATATGCAGGAAAAGGACACTCGGGAAAAATCCTTCAGGGGTCAAAGGTGTCAATACGCAGAGGAAAAGTGTTACAGGGCTTGCGTATAAGGCATGCTTAAGATGGTTCAATTGAGAGAAACATGGAGCCGACATTAGGCCAAAGACGTAGGTATGAAAACGCGATTAATAAGACACGCAATGGTAATGTCCTTCGATGTAATTTTAACGAGCCCAGAGAAGGTAAGCTTGGCGGTTTTTCATATTTAGAGAGTTTGAAAAAAGCGTAAAAGGAGACTCCATTGGGGTGCCTTTTTCTAATATAGTCTAGTCGGATCGAAAAAGGAGTAAACTAGCACCGATCAGACGTCTATTCAAAACCATTTTAATGAGTGTGATAGAGACAAGATCACTCGACGATTTTTTCATTTTTAAGGAGTCTGAGAAAAACTTAACTATGGACTCCGTCAAGAATGTTCTTCTGGACCAATTTTAACGAGTGTGAAAGAATAAGGTCACTCGATGATCTTTTCAATTTTAGGGAGTCTGAAAAGAGCTTAACTATGGACTCTGTGGGGGTTCCTTTTTCATAAATTTAGTCCCTTAGGCCCAAAAAAGGGTTAAAATCATACCTGAGAATACTCTTCTAGGGAACCGAAGCTCCTAGAGTATACCTTTGTTCGTATAGTTGACCGTCCGGACTGAAAAAGGGGTAAACTACTGCCGAACAGACATGACTTCAAATTTCAGTTTAACGAGCGTGAAGGTCAACAAGATCGCTCGGCAATATTTTCATTTTTAGAGGGTCTGAAAAGGGATTAAAAGAAGACCCGCTATGGGCTACAACTCATGTATGAAAATGGTTCAGGGAGAGCCCACTACTAGGCTTAGACCAAGAGTCTCTTCGATAGTCAACTTGGAAAGTCTCCCAAAAGGGAAGAAAACACAAACCACGGTGTAAGTCCTCCTGCGGTATAGAAACCATAGTCATGGCTTCAAGGATAGCCTCATCTAAAGACAATTTAAAATCCAAGAAATCATGCAAACGAGGTTCACCAGTCCTAAAGGGTGAAGTAAACTAACCATACTCCATATGACGATGGAGGTTCTGGCCAGGACCGACAGAGTTTATCAGCAAAGAGTCACAAGCATGAGGGCTTGAGGATCTACAAACAACGAGATCAGACTCATAAGGATACTCAAGCCCACTTGGATCAAGAGGGGGAAGCAAGGGCTCCCATGCCCCCATTGGATAAACCAATGGATCAATTGTTGATTCCAAGTCTCGAGAAGGAAAATATGATTTCACAGGTTCATGCTCATAAGCAATTGAACGCCGAGGATAAGACACCACATAATTAACCCGTGGCGGGGTGGAATCTACACGAACACTAGGAACATATAAAGGGGCAGCCTGAACTAACGCTGAATTAGGATGGTGATTATCAATTGCAAGCTGGTCAATAGTGACAATGCTTCCATTGTGAGGGAAATGCATCACCCGGAAGAGCGTAAATACCACAACGTTCATAGCATATACATAATCACGCCCGAGAAGCATATTGAAATCTAACGGGCCTTGCACCACTATAACATCGACACGAGCAATCTTTGTAAGTTTTAAACCTGTGAAGTAAAGCAGTGCATATAGATTCTTAAGAAAAACATAATTTAATCAATGGCTCATACACAGTGTACACAGAGATTTTATACCGGAAACCCTCAATTGGGAAAAGCTTTCTTATGTTCATTATATTGAATTTCGCCATTCACCATACAATATATATACAATGTTTTTAGGTATTTTGTAGATATCAAATTCCTTGATCTGGGATTAATTTACAAAATTGCTAAAAATAGCATAAACCACCCCCCAAAAAAATCGGGGCGCTGCCTCGAGCTACCACTCGTTGTCGAACATTGTGCGTAACCAGGGGGGGCATACCTGCCCCCGCCTGGGACCCCCCTAGGAAAGTGCCCGACGCACATGACACAAAGAACACTACTAGAGGGATTGTCATACGCAGTTGTCATATCTGACGCGCCCACACACACACATGCAAAAAATATAACACATACCCAAAAAATAGATGGATTTTGATGATCACATGTATTATCTTGGATGACGACCTCTATGCGTGTTTTTCTAAGATTACTAATTGAAACGTCACTTGAAGTTCAATTTGAGGTGAAGTGATTTTGAAGATTGTTAGCTCATAGAAGTTTTTTTGGAGTGGCCCTTAATTTGAAATGAGACTTGTTTTGGAAACTATTTTTCAATAATATTTTAACTTGATTCAACATTCCAAGACACCCTCACTCAAATCCTTTTTAGTTCACTTTTTAAATGTTATTGTCTCAATTGTGTTCTTAAAAATCTTAGTGTAGATATATATATATATATATATATATATATATATATATATATATATATATATATTAAATATTTACACTAACTAACCTATGGATTACTTTTAATAAGTGGTTTACTAAAAGAGTTCATTAATGACTCCATGAAAGGGATGTCATTAGTTTGAGTAGTTGTATTGAAATGGTTTTTTGTTTAAATGAAAATTCCATAGGTGAAGAAGGAGAAAACTGCGACAGAGCCGGTATCAGCGACATACCACATTTTTATAAACCACAGGGGTCCCGATGTCAAGAAGACTTTTGGCAGATTGATCTACCTTCGCCTCACAAATTGTCACGGGCTGCGTGTGTTTCTGGATAACAAGGAACTTCACACCGGAGATACTCTCTCCCCTGCAATCCTCAGAGCCATTCAAAGTGCGTCAGTTCATATTGCCCTTTTTACTGAGCGTTATGCTGAATCGCCTTGGTGTTTGGAAGAGCTGTGTTGGATTTTGAGATCATATCACAAGCGCAAAATGAAGATAATTCCTGTGTTTTGTGACGTTGAGCCTAAAGACCTTTGATACGTTGAGAGCGGACGTTATGCTAAAGCCTTTGAAGAACACCAGCGCAAAGGAAGAGTCGCCATAGAAGACATCCATAAATGGAGGACAACCCTTAATGAAGGCTCCCACATTTCTGGCCTGCTGCTCAAAACGAATGAAAGGTAAAAACCTTTTATTTTCTTCAAGTCCATTTATATTATAGTATGAGAACAAAATGTATTGTGCAGCAAATAATATGGTCCCTTTAGYTGAATCCTCTTTAACAGATGAGTTTGCTCGGAATCATTAATATCACCAATAACCAGAATCTATTACAAACATAGAGATGTTGCAATTTATTTTAATTTTAGATCTATCGAGTAATAAGAAATAATTAGAGGAATAAACAATACTTTTCTTCGTAACCGAACACATAGATACCCTACAAACACAACTGATAAATTCTTGCACTGCATAACTGATGCATTCTGCCAAGAATAACAAAAATTGCAATAACACCAAAAACAAGGAGATAAACAGCCTCAACTCCTATAAGCTATTGTAACAAAAATGGTTTATGGAATCAAGCAGAAAATAAACATGGAAGATCTGAGCTTTAATCATTCATCAAAACAAAAACAGAACAAATCGTTACAGCCTAGAATCCATAAAAAACACTCTTTCCTCAAAAACCTGACTTCACCCTTGCTATTACCTGGAAAACAAAACCAGTTACAAAATTTTGTTATGCCATTTCATCCCCAGTTGCTCGTGTGTCTTTTGAGGTGTTGGCTGCTTCCCTTAGGCATTTTTGTTGATGTCTTCGCTGGCCCCGATCAATAACCGCTCTTTGCTATAGTTTTTAACAATCTTATTATCCTGTTGAACTCTTTCCTTCAAGATCGTTATTTGTCTTTGTTATCGCTCAGTTTGTAGGATAGGTTTAAGTAGCTTGAAGGCAAGGCTCAAACTGGCGTAACAGGAGCTTCCCCACCCACTGTCACCTCGATGGGGAGCTCTTTCTATTCAGGGTGGCTAATCCCAAGGGAGACGTCCCTAGTAATCTGGGGTTTGAAAGAAAAGGATCAAGGGTTTGAGACTCAAAGGTTTAAGGTAAGCTTTCCCTTCACAGATTACAGCCAAATGGATAGTCAAAGAGAAGATATTTCATTGAAAGAGCACCTGTTTGCGAGACAAGGCAAATAAAACTAAAACGTGCATTAGTGGTTAGTACTTCAAAATGTCAATGACTATCTTTAATATATATGAGCAATAATAAATGTAATTATTGACAAAGTCAATGATTGCAAATAAAGACAATGGCATATAATATCACTTCTTCAATAAATACACAATGATGAAGGCATTCAATGTTTAATATCAATCCTTTACTTATCACAATGCATTAAATATGCTCATATATAAATATTGTTGTTGCGTCACTATACAATTTAAGGGTGACGTCAAGCTTGTCTATATTAGTTATGGTAGACAATGAGAAGGACGTGTTGCAAATTAAGCCTATGAAGATGATCAACAACTCAAAGCCTATCAAAGGGGTGACAATACCACAACATTTAAAGCTAAACAAGAGTTCAAACAGGTATGACGTCACCTTAGGGTTAGGGCTAGGTTAGCTAGACAACAAAGTGAACGTTTTTTCTTTTTCAGCCAATGAAATTACTCAACACTTATGTGTCTATCAATGGATGAGTCAGCCGCAACTTTTAGACCAAACAAAAGTTCAAATAGGGAAAGACGTCATTAGCAATTAGGGTTAGTAAAGTCGCTAGGGTTAGTTAGGGTTCCAATTTAAGAGCTTGAAAAAGGTTGTTTTTAACACAAAGATCTCAACGTTACAAGGTTTAGACTAGTGCCTTGGGTTAATGGAGTCAAATGGAGAGAGACTAAAAGCTTGGAAAGACTTAAACTTAAGGACGGGAGAGTTAGGTTTGATGGTGCTGCAATGGCAGGGCCACCAAATCAAAACCCTAAG
>JZKD02S1693110.1:80711-98103 GCA_000966675.3 Picea glauca | reverse complement strand
ACTCTGATTGTCACACCAAAGGCTGGTCGGATGTTGGTGTTGGAATCCAAACTCTGAAAGGATCTGTCGAAGCCACAGGGCTTCCTGACTTGCATTTACCGTTGCTCGGTACTCTGCTTCTGTTGAAGAAAGTGAAATAGTTTGTTGTTTCTTATAGGCCCAAGTGACAGGTCCTAAACCAAGGTTGAAAACATAACCTGTAGTAGACTTCGGATCATTAGGGTTGTCATCCCAATTTGAATCAGTGAAACCAACCAATAAAGGATTCCTCCCTAAACTGTAATGTATCCTGAACTAAACTGTACCATGAACATATCGAAGTATCCTTTTAGCTTCTTTCCAATGGATTTCATGGGGTTTTTACATATATCGGGTAACAAGACCAACAACAAAGGAAAGATCAAGATGAGAATGAGTCAAGTATAAGAGACTACCAACTAACTGATGGTACAGGGTGGCATCAACTTCAGGAGAAGTACAACTGGCAGAAAGATTGACTCCAGACTGGAAGGGAGAAGGGGTTGGTTTACAATTTTCCATGTGAAAGCGACGAAGAAGGTCACAAGCATACTTAGACTGGGAAAGAAAAATTCCATCATTGGTTTGCAAAACTTGGAGGCCAAGGAAATAGTGCAAAAAGCCGAAGTCTGTCATTTCAAATTTCTTCTTAAGGATGGTTTTCACATGGTTTAAAATTTTTGAGTCACTACCAGTAAGGATAAGGTCATCAACATAAAGGACAAGGATTTTGAGATGGCTTCCTACTTTCTTGGTATAGAAATTAGGATCAGAATGGAATCTAGAGAATCCAGTGGCAATAAGAAAGCTATCCATGATGAGTGAGATTGTTGTGGTTGGGATTTTTTATTTTGATCGAAAAAACCACAGTGTAGTCAATAGATTGTCGATGTTTCAGATCCAGATCAGGATCCATGTTTAGGACAAAGAACCTGGGTTTTAAGAGAAAGGGAAGAGATGGTATAAATACTGGAAGTGGGAAAGTAATTCTAGATCTGCCACTCTTCTCTTAATTTTAACCCTAATCTTTTCTAAAACTTGAATTTCTTCCAAAGTCTCCCTACCATACAAGGAAATAATCTAATGACTAATATTGTCGTGGTTGGGATTTTTGGTTTTGATCAGAAAAGCCACAGTGTAGTCAATATATTGTCAACGTTTTGTATCCAGATCAGGATCCATCTTCAGGACAAAGAGCTTGGGTTTTAAGAGAAAGGGAAGAGCTGGTATGAATACTGGAAGTGGGAAACTAATTCCAGATCTTCCACTCTTCTCTTAATTTTAACCCTAATCTTTTTTAAAACTTGAATTTCGTCCAGAGTCTCCCTACCGTACAGGGAAATAATCTGATGAGTGAGATTGTTGTGGTTGGGATTTTCGGTTTTGATCGGAAAAGCCATAGTGTAGTCAATAGATTGTCGATGTTTTAGATCTAGATCAGGATCCATCTTCAGGACAAAGAGCCTCCATTATCTATTCTTAACCTTTGAATTTGATGTCCAAATTTATTTTCTACAAGGGCCTTGTAGGCTAAAAACTTGTCAAAAAATTCACTCTTGAGTTTTAAGAAGAAAAACCAAGTATGTCTGGAAAAGTCATCAATGAAAGTTAAGAAATACTTGCACCCAAAAAAATAAGGAGAAGAAAATGGACCACACAAATCATTGTGAACAAGCTGCAAAGGACCCGAGGCATGCCAAGAGGCACGTTTGTCAAAACTATCTCGATGATGTTTTTCGAGAACACAACCGACACAAACACCATCTCTGCATGAAACAAGAGGAAGACCAGTCACCATCTATTGATTACATAGTTTTTGCAATGATAAATAGTTTAGATGACCAAACTGTTCATGCCAAAGTTTGCTCAAGTCATCACTATGAGCAACAAAAACTGATGAAAAAGATGATGACCCAAAGTTGTCAAAATTGTAAAACGTGGTAATATCATCATCAATTCTAGTTGCAAGAACATGCTTAGGATCTTTTATATCCTTGATTACAACTTGGTGAGGTGAAAACTTGATGGTTTTACCTTCACCTGAATGAGTGATTTGATATACTGATAGAAGGTTACAAGAAAGACTTGGAACACATAATACATCATTGAAATGACCATTATCTACTTGAATTGTACCAGATCCTACAACACTAAGAGATCTATCATCACCAACAAATATTTTCTTGGTGTTACATTCATTTAGAGAAGAAAGTATGGCTTTATCCTGAGCCATATGATAAGATGCTCCTGAATCAATAAGCCACTAATTAGAAGAAGAAGTAGTAGTAGAATTTGAATTGAAGGAGAAACCAGAAGCAAAAAGTCCATGTCTATGAGAAGAAGAAGTAGAATCAATACTAATGTTGTACTTCTTCATCGTTGCTTCTAAAGCTGCCATATTCTTGAAACATTTGGACTCATCATGACCATCTTTATCACAAAAGTTGCAATGTTTGTTAGTATTCTTACTTTTATATTTTTCTCCTTTGTCACCAGTAGGAGTTGAAGCTGTCTGAGAAGGTTTGGTACCCTTATGTTGTTTGTTGTTGCAGCAAGGATGTTGCTTCTTGGAATACTTTGGTTTATCTTTCTGCTGGGCAACTAAGGCTTTGTTGGAGGGACCTGCAATGTTGATCACTCCAAATTGTACAAGATTATCTTCCTCTCGAATCAAAGAATCACAAAAGGACTCAAGAGTGGGTTTTTCATAAGCTTCTTCCCCTAGAGCCTCTCTCATGGAATAAGAGGTAGATACAAACACAAAATATGCACTACCTAGATTAGAAAGAATAAGATAGATGCAACACTCTTCCTCCATCTTTATCTTACATTCTTCACATAAAATTGTGAGTGTTTTAAAACTAGATAATGTTGGCATGTTTATAGGTAGGGTGTGGTTGTCATTGATGGCAAGATTAGAGTGTTCAACGATGGAAAAATAGGAACAACGTAAGCTTAGGAGGATTAGCACAGAGTCGCATCCAGTGCATAGGTGTGCACCAGGGAGGAGGTTAACTCATTTCCAAATCTCAAGAGAGATAGCGTACTCAGGATCTTAGACGGATAAAAGGTCGAGGCCTTTGACACTTAGAAATTATTCCAAGTCAAGAGGATGTGTAAGCTCGGGAGGAGAAGAAACAATGATCATTGGATCCCATTGAGAATTCTCGATGATTGTCAGATCTGAATTCATATAGGTCAAGCGCATAGATGGAGGATAGATCTCAGGAAATAAATATGAGCACGAGGTCCAACCATCGTTGGATCCAGGAGAACCTGTACATTCTTTCAAGTGCAAGTTGAAGTGAGCTTACAAAATCCTGAAAGAAGGAGGACTGTACATCTTTGGGTAGGACATGTGGTCACAGATCATCATTTCACTAACTAAAAGGTCAAAGGAAGGAAGTTCTCTAACCTCCCAATTCGCGATATGCGAAATCGCGATAGTATCTAGGCCATCAAATCTGGAGTAATTATGAAGGACCAACAACCGGTAGATATGGTGAAGCTGCAAGGTGGATAAGACCAAGAATCATCCAACTCTCCAAAACTGTGAAGGAATCCTAGCCGTCCATCGAGGATATTCATGGATCGTTGGTTGCATAGGACACATGGATAAATATCATTGTTTCACTAATTGGAAAGTCAAATGAGCGAAGTGCTCATTAGATTGGCGAGTGGTCATATCTCATGGTCACATTGTCGAGAGTTGGAGAGCAGAGCTAGAGAAGACAAGCTCTATTTCAGAGTTCATGACATGGAGAGTCAAGAGGACTCATCACAGAATACCTGAGACGTGAAAGTGTGAAATGAATTTTCGAATAAGGTTGTGGTCACAGCCAGTGGTTACATCTACAGAAGATGGAGGAAGAAGCTAGCGGTGTTAAGCTCCATCTTGGAGTCTCGGTGATTGCGACTTGGAGTATCGAGATCCTTCATTGTAGGAATCATGACATGCGAGATCGCAATGAGATCTAGACCGTCGGATCATTGGAGATCTCGACCGTTGATCAGGCTTGATAAAGTTCATAAGTTCACGAAATACGAAGAACCTTTTGGTGCAGCCTGTGGTCACCACCAGTGGTCACATGACGGGAAGAAGCTAGCAGTGCTAAGCTCCATCTTGGAGTTTCGATGATCGTGACTTGGAGTGTCAAGACCCTTCATCATAGGAATGTCGAGATGCGAAATCACGAAATTCAAATTCTTTTTAGCGCTCGATCACAGCTAGTGGGCATATGAGATAAACGCAAAATCCTGTAGATTTAATCCAACGCTGCTAGTTAATTGGAATCTTGATCGAAGGGTTACTGTCTCACCTCACAGGTAATTGATAAGTTACGATTCAGTTAGCAGAATTGAATCATAGTTCTTGGATGGTTGGCGATTAATTTGCTGTGCATTTTTTCCCAAGAATATTCGAGGTGTAACCGCAGAGGAAGTGGTTAAAAGAAACATGCAGTGGCTGCACGTGGTGGGAAGTTCTGAAGGAAAAATGAGTTGAACTGTAAGAAAGGGAAAATTACAGTATGTGCAGTGTGAGATAAAAATCAGAGATGAGTAACAAATGAGGAGAGTGTTAGGGTCCTAACCCGCACATAGGTAGATCAATATATTTGAATGTAATAAAGGTCAATATTAATAAGGCCTTTCAATAAAATAGAATAAGGAGGATGTAAGAAGACCTAATAGAAGATTTCGCTTCTAGAAGGATCTTCCTCTAGATGCTTCTCTTGATAGACATATTTAGTATAAATAAGGGTCGAGGGTATGAAAACCCTAGCTTGGAGATTATTGTAACAGAGCGTTGCTCGATTGGAGGTTTCCCCCTTGAAGAGGCCTGTGAACATTGTTGTCTGAATCAAAGTGTTATTTCTGTTGTTGTTCCTATATAATTTATGTGTTATTGTGGAGATTATGCTGGATATATTACTGTTATTCTGCCATTTCTAGCATTTTATTTATATTCTACATATTTATTATATCTGGTATCTTGCAAGTGGTATCAGAGCACTTTCCTTGGTAGAAATTGTGGTATTTTTGTTTCATCGTAGAGACGTATTCTGGCGTCTTTAAGCCACAACAATATGTCGTTACGTGCATAAACTCATGGTTGAGGGATTCATACACGCAGGAAATACAAGTGGTTCTTAAGCACATATATGTTGGCCACCCTTGTAACCCATGTTGGTACCCCTTCGAGTGTTAGTGCATCAGACAACACCTGTGTATGGGTTGGCCTAGATTTCCTGAAGCCCTCTTTAGATAAACCTATCGGCCACCAGACTGCTATAGTGTCACCGAGAACATCACTTAGGAAGATACTCCCTAGTACCTCGGTATTTGGGTAGTACAACTAAGGGTATGGTCTATCCTCCTTAGTTAGTGCCCTGAGATATTGGGCCGAGTACTACTATTGGACGCCACACGTATATCAGAGAGTTATAGCACAGGGAAAACCCTTGTCTGTAGAACCCTTGAATACCTAACCCTTGGGGGACAGAAACATAAAAAAATGAAAACAGACCAGATCTATTGCCACACAACTGTGTTTGGGTTTCCAAGTAAATACACATTTCTTTTTGGTTAAGCATTTGGGGATTTATCACTGCAACATTCTTCAGACCAGAGTATAACTCCATAGGTGCAAAAAAAAAAAAGTCTGGAAATTTTTTCACCATTATTTGAGACCTATTCCATTGGATTCATCTCGCCACCCTTATCACATTCATCCATATCTTTTTTCAGCAAAATTTTTGACCCTTCCCACCGCTTTTCAGTTCACCCATCCTCATGGCCCATACCCGTAGCCAATATCTAGAAACTCGCTTCAACACCTTGCAATCTGGTTTCCTTGAAACCTAAAAAGAAGTGAAACAACTCAATGCTATTGTTGCCTCCATCGATTCATCCATCAATGCAACCATAAATACAACCATGCAGTCCTCAATGGAGGAAGTCAAACAAGAACTGACCACCCATCTTGAATCTATCTTTGCATCCCTCTGCACCAAACTGAAGATCCCTACAGATGACCATTTCTCTGAAGCACCTCCAAAGACTGAAGGCGAACATTCTTTCCATTCCCATACCTTTCAGAACCATCACTTTCAACGTGACATACGCTTTTCGCGGGTGGATGTGACCAAATTTGATGGCTCGGACCCCACTGGTTGGGTAACCCAAATGGAACATTATTTCTCTTTATACGGTATCATAGATGACTTGGCCAAACTCTGGTATGGTGTTCTCCATCTAGATCAAGAACGTTGGCAATGGTGGCAATGGAGAAAAACTTCCCGTCAAGGGTATATTGCTTGGACCCAGTTTGTGACTGAGCTTTATGAACGCTTTGACACAGACACCAACCATTTGGGTCATTTGAAAAAGTTGAAACAATCCAGAACAATAGAAGACTTCATAGTTGCCTTTGAGCGCCTGGATTTTCAAACAGAGGGCATGACTGATGCTTTCTTTCAAGAGTGTTTTATCAGTGGCCTCAAGGGGGATATTCAGGCCCATGTCCTCATGGCTCGACCCTCGAATTGGGTGGAGGCTACTAAAATAGATAAAGAAGCACAACAGGTGGTATCATCTCAAAACTAAAAACCCTCCTTTATCCCTCGCCCTAAACCCATCACTCCCACTACTCCCTCCGCTCCATTAAAGATCCAAAAATTGACCAGGGATGAAATGGTTGAACGCCAACTCAAAGGCCTTTGTTATAATTGTGATGAAAAATATTTCCCGGGCCACAAATGTAAGGAACAAAATATTTTTATGGTCATCTCTGAGGATATTTGGAAAGAGGATGTTGAAACTCCCCTTATGTCTGAGTCACCTGAAATCACTAACATAACCCCTCCCTCAGACCCTCTCATAGTAGAACCTGTCATTTCCCTCAATGCTCTCATTGGATTTTTCGCTCCCCAAACCCTCAAGTTAATGGTTACATCAAGCATCGGAAGGTCATCATTTTGGTTGATAGTGGAAGCACCCATAATTTTATTCATCGCCGCATTGCCCAAGAAACGCATTGCTACATCCATGTTGTCAACAATTTCCAAATCATGATTGCCAATGGTGGTTCCATGAAATGTGGAGGGTGCTGTGAAAAGGTGCGTCTCCAAATCGGTGAATACCACCTAAAATCCCATATGTTTTCTATCGACATGGGTGGTTGTGACAATGTGTTGGTTGCAGATTGGCTAAGAACTTTGGGTCCCATCCTCATGGATTTTAAGGCATTAACCATGCAATTCGACCAGGAAGGCCACCAATATAAATTCCAAGGCATCATTGTTGGTTCACCTGAGGTCATTAGTTCCCATCACATAGAAAAGTTGCTAAAAAAAGGTAATTCTAGTGTCATTGCCCAACTCCATGCCATATAAGCAACCAAGACACCCCCAGTGCTGCATGACCTCCAAGCTCTCCTTTATAAACATAAAATGGTATTTTCCACTCCCCAAGGACTCCCTCCTTCTCACGGTGTTCATGATCAATCCATTCCCTTTGTACCTGGAATCCTTCCTCCCAATATCCGTCCATATCGCCACCCCTTTTCACAAAAAAATGAAATTGAGAAAATGGTCCAGGAACTCCTTAATGCAGGAGTTATTCACCTAGTACGAGTCCTTACTCTTCTCCTGTAGTCATGGTCCTAAAGAAAGAAGGTTCTTGGAGAATGTGTCTTGACTTCCATGCCCTCAAGAAACTGACCATTAAAGACAAATTTCCCATTCCTGTCATTGATGACCTCCTGGATGAATTGAGTGGTGCCCAATTCTTTACTAAAATTGATCTTCGCTCGAGCTATCACCAGATATGTATGAAAGAGGCAGACATTCCCAAGATGACCTTTTACACTCATGAGGGCCACTATGAGTTTTTGGTCATGCCCTTTGGCTTGTGTAATGCCCCGTCCACCTTCCAAAGCCTCATGAATCATGTCTTCCATCCATTTCTCTATCATTTTGTCTTAGTTTTCTTTGATGATATCCTCATATATAGCAAAACCTAGACAGACCATCTTACTCATGTGGATCAAGTTCTCCATCTCCTCTCCCAACACCAACTTTTTCTGAAGCAGTCTAAATGTGCTTTTGGTGCCTCAGAAGTAGAATACTTGGGTCATCTAGTTGGCAAGGATGGTGTCAGGGTGGATTTGAAAAAGATTGAAGCTATGCAACAATGGCCACACCCAAAGACTCTCAAAAGCCTGCGTGGATTTTTGGGCTTAACAGGGTATTATCGCAATTTTGTTAAGAACTATAGAAAGATTGTAGCACCTCTCACTTCTCTCCTCAAAAATAACTCTTTCACTTGGACTCTGACCACTGCTCAAGCTTTTCAAACCTTGAATATGGCCATGTGCACCACTCCGGTTCTGGCCCTTCTTGATTTCACAAAGACCTTTGTGTTGGAATGTGATGCTTTAGAGAAAGGAATCAGCATTGTCCATATGCAAGAGGGTCGACCTTTGGCCTTCACCAACAAGAAACTGTCTGAAAGGAATTTGGGAAAACCTATTTATGAACAGGAAATGTTGGCTATTCTGCATGTCGTTGATCTGTGATGCCCTTATCTCTTAGGGCAACGCTTCCAAATTAAGACCAACCATCAAAGCCTCAAGTACTTTCTGGAACAACACATTTCCTCCCAGGAGCAACAAAAATGGGTGACTAATCTCTTTGGTTATGATTATGAGATCATTTACAAGAAGGGCATAGACAATGTAGTGGCAGATGGACTGTCCTTAAAATATAAAGAAGAAGGATCCCTTTTTTCTCTTTCCTTCATTGTTCCCGATTGGCTCCAAGTTGTGCGCCAGGAATGGCTTCAAGATCCCAAAAGTTTGGATCTGATCCAACAATTGCAGACAAAGTCTCCGGCTCCCCAAGGGTACTCTTACCTCCAAGATGAGATTCGATACAAAGGCCATTTGTATTTAAGTAAACAATCAAAGCTTAAATCCATGGTACTTTCTGAGCTTCATGCTACACCCACAATGGGGCACTTAGGGTTCACCAAAACATATGATCGGGTCAAACGTTCTTTTTTCTGGGATGGTATGAAACAGGACATCCGTAATTTTGTCGCTGAATGTGAGGTGTGTCAATGAAACAAGGGAGAAACAGTCAAATCTCTGGGCACACTATAACCGCTTCCGATTCCACCTACTATTTGGAAGGATATCTCTATGGAATTTATTACCGGCTTACCCAAATCATGGAATAAATTAGTCATAATGGTGGTTGTGGATTGCCTTTCCAAGTATTCTCATTTATATGCTCTTCAACACCCATTTACTACTTCCATGGTGGCTCAAATTTTCATGGACCAAGTCTTCAAGATTCATGGCATGCCGCACTCTAGTGTTTCTAATTGTGACCCAACTTTGACAAGCAATTTTTGGCAAGCACTATTGAAGCTATAGGGCACCCAATTGCATCTCATCGCAACTTATCATCCCCAAAATGATGGTCAGACAGAATTTGTCAACAAGTGTTTGAAAACATATCTGAGGTGTTTTGCCTCTGAAAAACAACATCAGTGGGCTCAATGGATGCCCCTATATGAATGGTTGTACAACACTTCCTACCATACATCTACTCGCATGACTCCTTTTGAAGCGACATATGGACAGAAGCCACCTTTAGTTATCTCATACCTACTGGGTACCTCGAAGGTCTAGGGGGTTGACCAAAAACTTATAGTTCGAGAGGATATTCTTCGTACCCTTAAAGAGAACTTAGTGATGGCACAAAATCGCTTGAAGAATCAAACAGATCAAGGTCTCTCTGAATGTCAATTTGCAGAAGGGAATTATGTGTTTCTGCGACTGCAACCATACAAGCAAACTTCCCTCAAGGCCGAACATTGTCAGAAGATAGCGCCCAAATTTTATGGTCTTTATACAGTTCTCAATCATGTGGGACAATTCACATATCAGTTAGCTCTGCCCAATCAGTCGAAGCTACATCCATTTTTTCATGTTTCATGCTTAAAGAAGGTGATTGGAACTAGGTGCCAAATTCAAACCAACCTTCTCGAGCTAACTGAAGAAGGATCCATTTGGCTATAGCCAGAAGTATGTTTGGACCAACGTGAGCATCGCCTGCATCAAAGAACCATCAAGGAAGTGCTAGTCCAGTGGAAAGATACGACTCCAGCAGACGCCACTTGGGAACCAACTACCATTCTGCAGCAGTTTCCACATCTCAAGCCTTGAGGACAAGGCTATTTTTAAGGGGGCGTACATGTTAGGGTCCTAACCTGTACATAGTAGATCAATATATTTGGATGTAATAAAGGTCAATATTAATAAGGCCTTTCAATAAAATAGAATAAGGCGGATGTAGGAAGACCTAATAGAAGCTTCCACTTCTAGAAGGATCTTCCTCTAGATGCTTCTCTTGATAGACATATTTAGTATAAATAAGGGTTGAGGGTATGAAAACCCTAGATTGGAGATTATTGTAATAGAGCGCTTCTCGATTGGAGGTTTCCCCCTAAAAGAGGCCTATGAAAATTTCTATCTGAATCAAAGTGATATTTATGTTGTTGTTCTTATATCATTTCTATGTTATTGTGGAGATTACGCTGGATATATCACTGTTATTCTGCCATTTCTAGCATTTTATTTCTATTTTGCATATTTATTATATCTCTTGAAGAGAGATAGAAGCAAGATGTAGTTTTTTCTATTCGAGGCTTGAGCGAGCAAAGCAGAGAAAAAGTGGAGTGGCAGTGAACAACCCGATGAGCAGAACCATGGCACGGTGAAGAGCATGCAGAGGAACTATGCATGGAGGACGAAGAAGGTGCACAGATAGTATAAATATGAAGAAAAAAGAAGAGATGTATGATGTTGTGGGCAGGAATTACACATGGCAAATAGCATGCTATGGGTAGGAGTTGAAATACACAGAAGAGGCATAATTCATAGAATCAAAATAAGACGCAGAGCATAAAGCGCAGCAGAAGAAAATAACAGAGATGCATAGATGAGACAGTAAAAGAAGGCTGAGGTGCACTTGTAGAGAAAAGCAGAAGATTAGAAAGTGCAAGAATATGTAGTCAGAGAGACACTGATACACGAGAGCAGAGAAGCATAGCAGAACAATGATAAGCCTGGTAAGCCAATAACAACTATTGAATCACTGTAATAAGTTTCAATAGAACATATTTATAATCAGGGTGGTAGGGAGGTGTTAGGGAGGAGTGTTGTCCTCATAGGTTCAAGTAGGTGCTTGAACACAGGGAGTTGTAGCTTTCATCTGGTTGCAACCAGAGAAACCAGGGTGGTAGGGTGGTGCAAGGGAGAACTGTTGTTCTCTATTATACAGGTTGGTGCTTGTGTGACTAGAAGTTGGTGCTTCCATCTAGTTGGTGTTGGACTACTCAGGGAGTTGGTGCTTCCTTCTAGTGGGTGCTAGAGAAACCAGAGAGTTGGTGCTCTCAAACAAGTTGGTTCTTGTATAAGTGGAATTAGGTGCTTCCATCCAGTCGGTGCTGGAACACTCAGGGAGTTGGTGCTTCCTTCTAGTCGGTGCTAGAAAAAATAGAGATTTGGTGCTCTTAGGAAGTTGCAGCTTGAAAAATAGAGGTTGTAGCCTCACAATGAGTTGGAGCTCATATGTATGATAATGTACAGAATGTAAAGATTACTTATCATACCAAGAAGAAGAGGTTTTTACCCTGTATGGGTTTCCTCGGGAAATATTTATCTCTGTATATTTCATATGTGTGAATGATGTTGAATGTTCTATTGCTTACATCTCTGCAATATTGTGATTGTCATTGAGTGCTCTATAAAGAGTTTAAAATAAGCATAATTTTTTAAGCAAGGTAATAATTGATTCACCCCCCCCCTCTCAGTTGTCCAACAATTGGTATCAGAGACGGTTCCTTTTATCTAAAGGTAGATATGTAAGCTTCAACATGACAAGTCATGAAGGGACTTCAGTCACCAAGCCTCCTTTGTTTGATGGAACAAATTTTTCCTTCTAGAAGGTTAGAATGAGAACATACCTAATGGCCTTAGGTGATGATGTTTGGGATGTAGTAGAGACTGGATACATAAAGCCTATTGTGCTAGCTTCCAAGGATGATAAGTTAGATTTTAGCTTTAATTCTAAGAGAATGAATGCTATCTTGAATGGACTTGCAGAAGTTGAGTTTGTAAAGGTGATGCATCTTCAAACTACCAAAGAAATGTGGGACAAACTCATTAGCAGCTATGAAGGAAATGAGAAAGTAAAAGATGCCAAACTTCAAACACTTAGGTTGAAGTTTGAACAACTAAAGATGAATGAAGATGAAACAVTTAGCAAGTATTTTTTAAGAGTTGAAGAACTTGTGAATKCCATGAAGGGTCTTRGTGAGAAGATTGAAGAATCAATTTTAGTTTAGAAGATTTTAAGATCTTTGCTTGATAAATTTAATCCAAAAGTCTCTGCAATAGAAGAACTAAATGATCTTAAAACTCTGTCCATTGATCAATTTCTAGGAACTCTATCTGCATATGAAATGAGAATCAATAAAGATAAACCCATTACTAGAGAAGTACTTTTAAAGAAGACAAGAATATTGATTCAGATTTAGATGATATTGAGGCAAAATTTGTGAGAAGGTTAAAGAAAGGATCATGAAAATATCAAGGAAATATTCCCTTCAAATTTTTTAACTGTGGTAAGATAGGTCACTTTGCAAATAAGTGTCCACACAAGAAGAAGGACCAGAACTCTGAAGGTGAAGAGAAGTACAAATCCAAAAGATTTGATAGAAAGAAAAGTTTATGTGTAGACAATGATGATGATCCTTCAGATGATGAAGACAATGACTCTTCTATTGGAAATAAACTAAATGACTTCATGCTTATGGCCAAAGAGGATTATGATAATAAAAGCACAGGAAGTGAGGCTAATGAAGAAGAAGCTGTGGTTGATATGGAAGGACAACTGATCAATGCACGGGAAGAGATTGACAGACTCAGAATTAAGAACAGAAAGCAAAAACAATTGTTGATACAGTTCGAGAAATACAGTAAACAACATGATGAAGACTTTTCCCTACTAAAAGTGGAATTAGAAGAGGCAAAGAAAATCGAGGACATTCTAAAACAACAATTATCAGAAAAGAAGGCAATATGTAAAGCTCTGGAAGAAGAAGTAGTGAAAAATAGGAAAGAGTTGGAGAAGTTTCAAGCCTTGTATCATCAAAATTTGTCAAGTATCAAAGCCTCAAAAGGACTAGCCACCATTCTGAATCAACAAAGGAATCCAAGCTAAAAATAGGTTTGGGTTATGAAGAGGGATCAAGTAGTGGTCATCCAAGCAACAAATACTTCATCAAGTTTGTCAAATCTACAACCAATGACAACAACAAACCTGCAGAAACAAAGGAAGATAATCAACTGCCTAGGAGGAGTAAAGAAAAAGGTACCAGAACTGAATTTGTAGAACAAGGAAATAATACACTCCATGCTCAAGCAAATCATCAGCATGGAAGAAATCGATTTGCTCAAAGAAGACAACCATTTTCCAAGTACAAAGAATTTTTCTATGGATATTGTTTCTACTGTTCTAACTTTGGTCACAAAGCTATAAATTTTTCTTTAAGACTTAGACATGAGCAATTAAGATTTCCAAGGAATAAATATTTGCCACAAGAAAGAATGATATAGCCAAGTAAAAAACCATCACAGATTGCAAATTGTCAAAATAAGTCTAGAGACATGCAACTGAGAAGGTCAAGAAATAATAAATAGTCAATGAGTAGACAAAACTGCAACAATAACTTTGACCTATTGAACAATGAGAATGAATGCTATAACTGTCACAACTTTGGCCACAAAGATGTAAACTACCATCTGAAGAATTACAAAGCAGATACAAGGAGATAGTTCTTAGATAGAAAGGACAGCACATGGAAAAGGAAAGATAGTGAAAAATGTGGTCTAGCACTTTCAACTCAAAAACAAAAGGCCTCCGGGAATATAGACAGTGGATGTTCCAAACACATGACTGGAGACAAGGATAAGCTTTTGTCCATAAGTAAAAGAAAAATGGGAAATATGATCCTTGAAAATGATGAACCAGGTAAAATCAAGGATAGAGGGATGGTGAGTTTGAGTAATGACAAGGGAGATGCTCAGTATGTTCTGCTTGTGGATGGTCTGAAACACAATTTGCTCAGTACAATTCAAAAGTGTGACAGAGACAGTGAAGAGGTGTTCACATCCAAAGAGTGTAAGGTAAATGTAAACTCAGGACAAGTGGTGAATAAAGGCATAAGGACAATTAATGATGTTGATATTGAATCCTCCCCTACAAGTAAAGAAGAAGACACAATACAATAAAAGAATGTTCAATTAGCATCAATCCCATGGAAGAAGTAGAAGAAGAATCATGCCATAAGATGGAAGATGAAGTTTTGAAGGTTGAGAAGTCAAACACCCAAAGCAAGTTCTTAAACAACTCCATGCCCCTGGATAAGCTCTTGGATAGTCAGAGATCACCAAATGACAAATCTAGTATTGGATACAACAAGGAAGAAATCAGTACTCCTAAGAAACCTGATACAGGTCCTTCGTTTGTGAAAAAGAAAAGCAGGTATGAGAGTGGTTGTAGCAGTTTTTTCTTGAGATTGAATATGGTCATAAAATCCTTGGATTGTATGCATCATGGAAGAAAAATGAAATTGCAGTAATAGAGATCAATGAGAATCAATGGAGAGATCCAAGGGTTATTTAAAAAGTACAAGCTACAATTGCACAGTGTTCAAGTAGGGCAACGACATTCACAACAACAACATTCTAATGTACAAAATTATATACATGACATTCTGTAGAGATAACAAGAAGAAAGACCTTGTCATGGAAAGCTAATATTTTTAGAAACAAAGGAGGAGAACAATCAGAAGCAGAGAGAGAACAGTTATAGGGGGAGTCATCCAGTTATGACAAGAAAATTCTGATGAAGGAGTCCCAATAAAAGAGGTGAGCAATACTGAGTCTACTATAGAGGACATAGTTGAAGATGAAGATGAACAGGTCCAAGAATCAAAAGGAGAAGACTCTGGTTTAGATAAAAATATTCTGCAGGCCTCAAATAAGAGAGTCCATCCTATTAGGGGGATTTTGTGCTGGTTTAATATCTGATATCTCCTAAAAATACCTCAACATCTTAGGGGGATCATTTTTTCTTTGACATTGATGTCAAAGGGGGAGAAAAGGAGTGATCCAGACTGGATGCTATAGTTGGAGGTCCAAACAGATTAGTGCAGTCGTTCAGGGTTTCCATCAATGCCAAAGGGGGAGATTGTTGGCATATTTATAGGCAGAGTGTACTTGTCATTGATGGCAAGATCAGAGTGTGCAATGATGGAAAACCAGGAACAACATAAGCTCAGAAGGATTAGCACAGAGTCACATGCAGTGCATAGGTGTGCACCAAGGATGAGGTTAACTCATTACCAAAGCTCAAGAGAGATAGCGTACTCAAGATCTTAGACAGATCAAAGGTCGATGCCTTTGACACTTAGAAATTATTCCAAGTCAGGAGGATGTGTAAGCTCGAGAGGAGAAGTGACAGTGATCATTGGATCCCATTGAGAATTCCCAATGACCATCAAGTCTGAATTTAGATAGGTCAAGTGTGCAGATGGAGGACAGATCTCGGGTGTTAGATACGTGCACGGGGTTCGATTGTTGTTGGATCTAGGAGAAAATGCACATTCTTTAAAGTGAAATGCGAAGCGAGCTTACAAAATCCCGAAAGAAGGAGGACCATCCATCTTTCGACAGGACACGTGGTCACAGATCATCATTTCGCTAACTAAAAGGTCAAAGGAAAGAAGTTCTCTAACCTCCCAACTCACGATATGTGAAATCGTGATAAGATCTAAGCTGTTAATTGGAATCTTGATCGAAGGGTTACTGTCTCACCTCACAGGTAATCGATCAGTTATGACTCAGTTAGCAGAATCAAATCATGGTTCTTGGACAGTTGGTGATTCATTTGCTGTGCATTTTTTCCCAAGAAGATTCGAGGTGTAACTGTAGAGGAAGTGGTTAAAAGAAACATGCAGTGACTGTGCATGGTGGGCAGTTCTAAAGGAAAAATGAATTGAACTGTAAGAAAGGGAAAATTACAGTATGCACAGTGTGAGATAAAACTCAGATATGAGTAATAGATGAGGAGAGACAAAAGCGAGATGCAATTTTTTACTTTTGAGGCTTGAGTGAGCGAAGGAGAGAAAAAGTGGAGTGGAAGTGAACAACTCAATGAGAAGAATCGTGGCACGGTGAAGAGCATGTAGAGGAACTGTGCATGGAGGATGAAGAAGGTGCACAGATAGTATAAATATACAGAATAGAGAAGAGATGGATATTGTTGTGGAGAGGAATTACACATAGGAAATAGCATGATGTGGGCAGGAGCTAAAATACATAGAAGAGGCGTAATTCATAGAATCAAAATAAGACACGGAGCATAAATTGCAACAGAAGCAAAAAACAGAGATGCATAGATGAGACATTAAAAGAAGGTTGAGGTGCACTTGTAGAGAAAAGTAGAAGATGAGAAAGAACAATAAGATGCAGGCAGAGAGGCACTGATATAGCAGAGCAGAGCAGCATAGCTGATAAGCCTGGTGAGCCAATGACAACTATTGAATCACTGTAATAAGTTTCAGTAAAAAATATTTATAATCATGGTGGTAGGGAGGTGCTAGGGATGACTATTGTCCTCAGAGGTTCAAGTGGGTGCTTGAACACAGGGAGTTGTAGCTTCCATCTAGTTGTAGCCAGAGAAACCAGGGTGGCAGGGTGGTGTAAGGGAGAACTGTTGTTCTCTGCTATACAGGTTGGTGCCTGTGTGACTGGAAGTTGGTGCTTCCATCCAGTTGGTGCTGGAATACTCAGGGAGTTTGTGCTTCCTTCTAGTGGGTGCTAGAGAAACCAAAGAGTTGGTGCTCTCAAACAAGTTGGTTCTTGTATAAGTGGAAGTAGGTTCTTCCATCCAGTCAGTGATAGAACACTCAGGGAGTTGGTGCTTCCTTCTAGTCAGTGCTAGAGAAAACAAAGAGTTGGTGCTCTCAGCAAGTTGCAGCTTGCAAAACAGAGGTTGTAGCCTCACAATGAGTTGGAGCTCATATGTATGATAATGTACAGAATGTAAAGATTCCTTATCATACCAAGAAGAAGAGGTTTTTACCTTTTATGGGTTTCCTCATGAAATATCTGTCTCTTTATATTTCATATGTGTGATTGTTTTCGAATGTTTTATTTTTTACCTCTTTGCATTATTGTGATTGTCATTGAGTGCTCTGTAAAGAATTTAAAATAAGCATAATTGTTTAAGCACGG
>JZKD02S1693110.1:58394-80526 GCA_000966675.3 Picea glauca | reverse complement strand
TAGTACAAGCCTTTACTTCTTAATAAATCTTCCATATGAGATTTCCATTGGAAGTAGTTGTTGCTGGTAAGCAAGACAGTACTTGTAGAATCCATATTAAATATGCAGATAATGTAGATTTAAAAACTGAAACTGATGATATGGATAGAAAGAGCTTGAAAATTTATGCGGTTTTAAAAAAAATGGCACTGAAAACGGACTTCTGATGTTAGAGTTATGCCCTTTTTAAAAAAGGCACAATCGGTAACCAAATGACCACGTGATTGTGTAAGTTGCTTTATGAAGTGACCCACTTTTAGAAAGAGAAGTGGGGATCAATTTTAGAATGAAGTTACTTTATAACAAAAAAGTTGCATGCAAAATAAATAACTCTAAATAAAATATTAAAGCTACTTATAGTGATTCACTTTTATACTTGAAGTGAAATACACTTTACAATTTTAGCATGAACTTTTTAAAAAAAGGTAACAAAAGAGAGACTTGAACTCAAGACCTCTTACTTAATAAGGCAACTTTTAACCAAATGATCTAGCAAAAAATATTGTAATGTTCAGAAAGAGGATTGAGGGTGTTGTTTTTGTTGTTGTTGTGGAAGACGACCTTGGAGAGTGCACTAAAAAAAACTCTTTTCACACAAGAAAAAAAATTTCGCTTCTCGATGACAACAAGGGTTAGATCTCGGTTAGCTTACTCGGAAGATGCACATTTTACTATGTGTTTCTGATTTGCCGAGATCGCACAGAGCGCAAGGCAAAGAGAATACAAAGATCTACAAGAGTAGCAACCTGGAAATAAATAAAACAAAACCGAAATAAAACCAAACTACTACTATGCAAAAATTTAAAAAAAATGCGGCTTCAAGCTTTATACCTCTGGATCTGACTGTAATGGTCGTATCTTGGGAAAACGAAAACCTTTTTGAGTGAAAAGAAAAGTGTTCTTGAGTCAAATGAGTGCTCCATATGCAATGGAATAGTCCTCTCAACCTATAAATGTACGAAAATGACAGAAATTGAAGATGAGGAAACTCGGCTTCATGATCTCGATCTACAATAGGAGCGGGTCTTCAAACAGGCTCTGATACCATGTTCGAAAACATAGGTATTCCAACATAGGACGAACACGTTTAGTAACCACTCACACAACTAGATCAAATATCAACACACCGATGTTTTCATGTGGTAAAACCCCTACGGGGAAACATCCACGGCCCCAACCAATGCAGCCACTTGGAGAAGTTTATTAATGCAAATCAAAAGATTACAGAGAGATTTTACAAGAGAGTTTCTCACAATCGATCATCAGCAAATGACCCTCCATGCTATTTAAATAGAGATCATGGACCAATCGAGTGTTAATCAACGGATCAATGGCCATTAAGATCAAGGAGAGTATGAACCATCGGATCACTCTATGTCGGGAACATATAGTGACCGTCATATTTCCTAACTACAAATGCATACTAATGCATACTAAAGAAACCCAATAGAAAACACACTTTTACCTAACGACACAATAGACCAAGTAGATCTTACTAACTCCTAAGTGTCTAAATATCCTCACAGTTGGCCAACTTCAATCAAACAAAAGTCGACCATATCTTGGATCACATTCAAGAATGGCGATGACGAAAGAGTTTGATCAATGTCAAGGTCCCTCCCACATTTTTGCTTGAGTTGTTCCTAAATTTCTTGGTGCCTTGTGTATCCAAAGACATCACGATGTCTGGGGTTTTTTCCGAAGAAGAGGATATCATGAGAGCCCAACAACTAGAATTGATTTACTCTTAATCCGGTATGATGTATGAGATCCTTCCCGACACACAACGGTCCAGTTTCAACAAGTCCAAATAGAAGTCTAGGCCTCACACCGATGGCCTAGTTGATCCGGATTTTATGAGAAAAACAAAATGAATACAGATTATCAACAGATTCTTAACACAAAATAATAGAGTTACAGTAAAACTGGTTTTCTATTCAATAATGAAATAAGTTGAAACTGTAAAATGCAACGGAAACAAGCTTGCTGGAATGGTGGTGACTTATCTCTGAGAAGAGATGTGACGGTTGTGCTCATTCGCAAGAAGATGATTACAATGAGACTCTGAAGGCATTTTAAAATAAATAGGAATTCCAAAAACCCTAGACATCCAAAAACCTAACCCTAGGAGATGAAGCGCCAAAAGTCATGTGGGCCCCGTTTGGGTAAGTTAGTACATTAACTTCTCGGGGTCGTAAATTTTGCATACGATCTCCGTTTTAAGTGTATGATAGCTCATTGGAAAGGTATCATCAAGGAGATTCATTTTTGGGGCTCAAACATGATGTAGGCAAAGTTTGAGAATCTCAATCCCGAAAAACCTTCATTTAGACCCTCAAAATGGCCTCGGAAGTGAAAACTACTAAAAATAGTAAATTGCCAAAATTGCAAGAAAATTGTTTTGAGCCAGTTGGAAAAGGTGGGTCGCCACCAATATCCATATGGATCAATCCTCCCTCCTTAGGAAGAAATTGTCTTCATTTCGTTTAGTTCCCCCATCAGATGAGGAAATTTCTGCTGAATTTGGCCTTGGGTGAGCCACTTGCCTTGGTGCACAAGTTGCCCTACTTTGACAGCTCGGTAAAGATGGATCCTTTACTGTCAAGTTCCCTTGATCTATGTGTCCAAAATTTGATCACTGGATGCCTTTTGGATGCTACGTATGAGGTGTCTAATAATTGTGGGAAATAAGGGTGAAGGAGATCCACGTTGAACACTAGGTGGAGGCCAAGGAAAGGAGGATTGTTGAGCTCAAAAGCATTATCCCCCACGGACTTGGTGATGGTGTACGGCCCATAAAAGAGTGGGAGAAGTTTCTGATGGGGTCCTGTAAGGCATTTTTTCTACAAGTGCAACCAAATTTTGTCTCCCACCTGAAACTTATGTGGCATCCGATGTTAATCATGGTGTTGTTTGTACTTGTCATTGGAATTATGTAGGATATCCTGAATCTGTTGGAGGATGTGTTGGATCTACTCAATGAATGGGGTGGCCTTGTTAGCTTCATTTGGAACAAGAGATGAGTCTATCGAGGTGACTGCAAGGGGAAGTGCAACATCTATGGGACCCAATGGTTGGAATCTCAAACCCACCTAAAAGGGGCTGTGGCCGATTGAGCTATGCAGGGCTCTGTTGTAGCTATTTTGGACATAGGGAAGGCTATCATCGCATGTGTGAGGGTGCTTTGAATTATACATGCGAAGGATATGCACAACTATCCTATTTACAACCTCAGTTTTGCCATCTGTCTGCGGGTGGAAGGCCGTGTATTTGGTTAGCTTGGTGTCCAACAGTGACCAGAGGCTCGACCAAAATGTGTTGAGAAATCGAGTGTCCCTATTTGAGACAATGGTTTGTGGGAGTCCAAAATGTACCCAGACCCATTGAAAGAATATCTTGGTAGTGGCCTCTACTGTGATGCTCTTCTTGTAGGAAACCAAAATCACCATCTTAGAAAAGCGGTCAACAACCACAAAAACACAGTCATTTCCCCGCTTGGTGGATGGGAGGCCCAACATGTAGTCCATTGAGATGGATTCCCATGGCCTGTCAGGATTAGGAAGAGGGGTGTACATGCCCTATTTATTAGTGTTTGGTTTGGCAATAGTGTAGGCAGTGGAGGACCCGATATACTTGTTGACCTCGTATCGGAGTTTCAGCCAGTAGAAATGTTTCTATAGCATCGCCACTATCTTTTCGATGCCAAAGTGTCCTGCCACCCGACTGTAGTGGGCTTCCCAGATCATCTTTGCTTGCTTTCTTGATGGAACACAGATATGGCCCATACAACACAACAACCCGTCCTAAAGATAGAAATTATTGACAACTATGTTTGCACCCAACATTTGGTAGGTGGTGGCGAAGTCTAGTTCTATCTCATAGAGTTGGGGCCATCCAGAGGTCTCATGTCCACAAGAGTCTAGCACCATCGTGAGTACCGTGACTGGTGTTCCACTGAGGCAATCAGCGACGCAATTGGTGCTTCTTGTTTTATACTTGATGTTGAGGTGGAATTGCTGCAAGTATGTGAACCAATTTTGATGGCAGTCATTCTGCAATTTTTCTTGTGTTTGCATAAACTACAGTGGCTTATGATCAATGTGGATGATTGTCTCCTTCCCAATAATGTAATGTCTCCACTAGTGGCAGGCTTTCATAATGGAGTAAATTTATTTTTTGTAAATAGGTACTTATGGACAACATCAGATAGTGTCTCACTATGATATTCTATGGGGTGGTCGTGCTGAGTGAGAATGACGCCCACAACATAGTCTAAAGTATCGGTCTCGATATAAAAGGGATGTTGTAGGTATGGTAGTGAAAGTACTAGGGATGAGCACAAGCACTGCTTCAAATCATCGAACGCTTATTGTTGGGACTAGGCCCACGCAAATTTTTCCTTACCACCACCCCTGGTGATTTGGCCGAGGGCCCATGCAATATGGGAGAATCCCAACACAAACCTGTGGTAGAAGTTGGCAATGCCCAAGAAGCTCTGAAACTCATGAGTGTGGTTGGGGATGGCCATTCATAAATGACTTGGATCTTGGTTGGATCCACATGTACACCATGTTGATCAATGATGTATCCCAGGTAATGGACCATGTCCATGCCGAAGGAGCATTTTTCCAAGTTGGAGTAAGGCTTGTGTTGTCGCAGGGTGTGTAGAACCTGTTGAATATGCTGCAAGTGTTATGTCCAAGTCTTGCTGTAAATGAGAATGTCATCTAGATACACCACTACAAAATTATTGGTGAATGGTCACAGGATATCATCCATAATCCTCGTGAAATTGGCTGGAGAATTTGTCAAACCAAAGGGCATAACTAACCAGTCAAAAAGGCCTTCCTTTGACTTGAAGGCAATCTTCCATACATATGTCTATTCTATTGGGACCTGGTGGTAGCCAGACTTCAAATCAATCTTACTGAAGTATTTTCCCCCGTGAGTTGATCAAGGAGGTCATCGATTAGAGGAATTGGGTACTGGTTTCTAACTGTGATTTTATTCAGAGCTCAGTAATCAATGCAGAGTCGCCAGTTTCCATATTTCTTCTGTACCATCATGATTAGGCTCCCACAATGTGATGAGCTGGGATGGATGTGCCCCTTGTGGAGAAGTTCTTGAATTTTTCACTTGATCTCCTCATTCTCTAACAGAGAGAGATTATAGACTAGCCCATTGGGAAATGGTGAACCGGGGGTCAGATCGATGGGGTGCTTGACCTGGAAGTGCAGAGGTACCCCAATAGGTGAGAAGAATATATCCAATTATTCTTCCATGACCTTATCTACTTGCTTCTGTTGTGTGGAGAGGTCAGTCGCAGGGACCCTAGATGTGGTTGTGATGTTTTTCTTATTCTGAGAGTGAATCACGAAGAAGACAAACTTCCTCTTATGAGAGATGACCTTCTTGCATTGCTTAGCAGAGATCAAGGAAATAACACTCGATGGGACTGCCTCAGGTATCTTGTATAATTTCCTGTTCAAAGTAATAATAACACTATGAGGCCTAGACTCATATACAGCATGATGTTTCCATAAATAAGGTTGGCCCAAAAGAACATCACAAAGTTTGAGAGGAGCAACATCACACAATACCTCATCTTTGAAGAGCTTGATGTTGTATGACAGTCGACACTGTTGGCTGACACAAAGATCGCTTCCTTAGTGGAGCCATCCAATGGTGTAGGGTTGTGGGTGAGGCCTTGTGGGCAGGACCAGCCGCTTGATGACCTCTATAGAGATGAGGCTCTTCTAGCTACCGCTATCAACGATGAAGTGTAGTGGGGTGCCTTTTACCCACATTTGCGAATGAAAGAGGCACTCTCCTTCTTCTGGATTGTCTAGTTCACTAGGCTAGAGCATGGTGGTAGAAATGGTGGCACTGGGTTCAGCGTCAATGATCCATCTTCCCCTTTCTAGTTCTAGCTCAGATTCAGAATTTGCATCTGATTCATAGGCTTTCACTTCAGCCACCAGCGACTGCTTTGAGCAACAATCAACAGTGTTATGCCAAGGGCTCTTATGGAAGTCGCACCACTTCCCGGTATCTTTGTTTGTCTTTCTAGCATCCTTCTTTGCTTGTGGCTTGGAATTGTTGTCTTGATACTGTCCATCTTTTCTCTGTCCTTTGTTCTATGGGTTGGAGCCACCCTTTCCTGGCTTTTGTTGTGAGGGGTTCCTAGGCCCAAATTGCCGCATCTTTTGTTTGAGCTTCTGCTCGATTTTGATGGCATATTGGTAGGCCGTGCCCAAGGATGACATGTCTAGAAATTCCATTTTGGTATAGATGTATCTATGCAGAGCACCGTGATACTTAAGAACCAGATGTCACTCTAAATCTTTAATACCCATCTTAGTGCACAAGGTGTCGAAGATATTTGTGAAATCTGGCACTGCTTGGTCTCTTTATTGCCGCAGTGTGGTCCATTTGGTATATAAGTCGTCATAACTTCTGACAGGGTAGTATTATTCCTTAATAGCATACCTGAAGGAATATTAGGTGGCTATGACCTTAAATAATGAGGGTTCCTTTGTTTCCTTTTGCTCACAAAATGTTTCCCACCAATATTTGACATGGGGGACGTCTTTGAGGAGCGTAAAAGTAATATTTTCTCTATTCAAGAAGTTATGGATAGAAAAATAACCTTCTAGTAGATTCAACCACTTATCTACAACATCTGCGTCTATCTGACCTTCAAATATAGGAATATCGAAGTTTATTTGTACCTTGAAGGGGTGGGGCCTCCACTCGAAGAAGATGTGTCACCTATTGATAGTCGTCGAAGGATTTGCACTAAACTATCCATCATCTTGTTCCTCTGTTGCGTGAGGGATTCCTCGATCAACAGTTTGAAAGGATATCATGTCTCGTCATATTTCTTTTCTCTTGCCATGATATGTCGCTTAGGCATGTGAGAGATTTTGTCCTCAAGAGAAACAAGCTCAAGACCCAACTCTTTGTACTCTAACCTCGTTGGGGACATGCATTAAGATGACAAGGAGCAGACCGTTATGATACCACTGATCCAGATTTTATGAGTAGAACGAAATGAATACAGATTATTAACAGATTCTTAACACAAAATAACAGAGATACAGTAAAACTATTTTTCTATTCAATAATGAAATAAGTTGAAACTGTAAAATGCAGTGGAAACAAGCTTGTTGGAATGATGGTGGCTTATCTCTGAGAAGAGATGTGACAGCTGCATTCATTCATAGGAAGATGATTACAATGAGGATCTGAATACATTTTACAATAAACAGGAATGCCAAAAACCCTAGACATCCAAAAATCTAACCCTAGGAGATGAAGCACCAAAAGTCATGTGGACCCCGTTTGGGTAAGTTAGTACATTAACTTCCCAGGGTCATAACTTTTGCATATGATCTCTGTTTTATGCATATGATAGCCTGTTGGAAAGGTATCATTGAGGAGATTCATTTTGGGGTATCAATCATTTCATAGGTTATTATTGAGAATCTCGATCCTGAAAAACCTTCATTTAGGCCCTCAAAATGGCCCGAAAGTGAAAACTGCTAAAAATAGTAAATTGCCAAAATTGCCAGAAAACTGTTTTGAGACAGTTGGAAAAGGTGGGTGGCCACCGATATCCATATGGATCACTAGTAGGATCATCACAGAGCAATCCCACATATCAGTTGACTAATCAATTACAATATTTATCAAACAGACTGTGGCCAGCCAAAATACTAGTTCGGCTGCCCCCGTAACCCAAACATTGGATGTACATAGTGTGTAATCGAAAAATCCCAAGGGTAAAAAGGAAATAGAGGGAAAGAGGAAATATAAAAACAACAAGAGTAAGGGGGATAAGAAGGATGTGAACAATGTTGGCGAGGGAATAAACAAAAAGAGGAAGGTAAATTTTCCATGTAAGTTTTGCACGAACGACCACTTGACTCATCAATGCCCTTAGCTTGAGGAATCCCAAAAGCTATTGGCACAACAACAACCTGTCATGTTAACCAACCCTTTTCCACAAGGAAAAATTTTGGCTCAAGATTCCTCATCCATGAACGTGCCTAGGGGAAATTAGGGAGCCCCCACTCCTAATGCTAACAATGGAGCTGCAAACATTTATATGATGAAGGTTGAGGCTAATATACAAACCAGGGCTCATAATTATCGAATGCCAGAATCTGTTAAGAAGGGAAAAGAAGCCTCCAACCCACTTCCTCCTCTTGAAATTGAGAATACTATGGGAGAAACTATGACTCACATCCCTAAAGTTGCATTCAAAAAGGATTCTCACAACCCAAACGCAAGGGCTGCTCAAAATTACTCTGTCGTAAAGGATCCAACACAAACTCCTTGCGCAATATTTTCTCTGGAAGTCCTCTAGAGTTTCCTCTCATAGAGGAAAGCATTATTGTCTGCCTTGGGAGCAGCTGAGACTACTAACTCATAAATGATTTTTTTTTACCCTACATATTATAAACCTCTTCTTCTTCACCACGTCACTTTTCATATAGTAGTGGTGTATGCCACAAAGTCATTGAAACAGAACATTTTCCATATAGTGCTTGATGAGGGTGCCTCGACTTGCGTGATGTTGTTGGCATGTTGGAAGGTGATTGGCCAACCTGAGTTGTCTCTATCGCCCACGTTGCTAACTACATTTGATGGTCAATATTTCATACCACATGGCATAATTCCCTCCTTCCCCATGTAGTTGGAGGGTAAAACTATGTGCATCGAAGTAGAAGTAGTTGATGTGCCTCTCTACTACAATATTTTGCTAGGGAGGAGTTGGACCTATGCTACGACAACAGTTGTATCCACCATTTTCTAGGTCTTATGTTTTCCTCACGAAGGCCAGATCATAACCATTGATCAGTTATGTTTGTCCTGTCCTGACCCTTCATCAGGGGCATCCACAATCTCGATGATTGATAACCCACAACTAGGTATTTTCATCTTAGGTGCCAGATTGTTTCCATATTTAATTGGGACTTTTGATTATCTGTCGCTTGCTAATGATGTCAATTTTATTTCGGTTATTCCTGACCAGCTGAAGGATGCCATCTTTAAAGTCATGTCTTTTATAATGAGTTACTTTAACAAGCTGTGGATTTTACCTTTCCCATAAGCTTCAATGGAAAGAATAGGGAACCCTGGAATGGCAATTCCCTTATCCGTTGTTGAGGTTGCATACAATATTGTCCAGCAAGCCTCGACCAACCCTGATCCAGCTCCCCCACAGGAGCTATATCCTGTTCTCAAGCCTATTTTGTCTCAAGACTCTCTCGCCACTTATGATCCTTTAGATTTCGTCTTACCCTCTGACGAGGTGATTTTGGAAGAAATGATTGGGCCAGATAGATCTTGGGACGATCTTCACCACATATATTTTTTCTTACATGAGCTGAAGAGAATAGAGGCAGGAGAGTTCATTATGATTATGAATGGAGATGTCCCTTTTACTGTTAACCCTTTGGCCACGTACAAAATATATGCTGAGGGAAACATGGAAAGTATAGCTGAAACAATTCCTATCAACATATGTAGAACCCCCAGTGTCGTTGAAAACATCTTCATCAGAGAAGATTGTTCCCCCAAAGAGATTCAAATCTACACTGAATTATTTAAATACTTTTGTGATGTCTTTGCATGGTCTTATGAGGAGATGTTAGGCATTGACCCACATATCGTTGAACATGAGATCACATCTTACCTAGATGTTAATCATGTCCAACAGGATATTCTCCCATTCAATCCTCACAAGGAAGTGACGATTGAGGCTGAGGTAGAGAAACTCATCAAGGTTGGTTTCATCTATCTTGTGCAATTGAAAAAATGGGTTTCGAACCTTGTTCGTGTCAACAAAAAGAAAGGTACGATCCATGTGTGTATGGAATTTCATGACCTTAACAAAGCTTGCCTGAAAGTTAATTTTCCAACCCCATTCATTGACCATATTGTCGATGAATGTGCAAGGTTCGAGGTCTTTTCTTTTATGGATGGTTTTTTCAGGTACAACCAGATTCAGATCAAGACCAAGGACCAACATAAAACAAAATTTATTTTTCATTGGGGTACATTTGCATATAGAAAAATGCCTTTTGGACGTAAGAATGTTCGAGCTATTATTCATCAATCCATGTCATTTGCTTTCCACGACCTCAAAAACATAGTCAAGGCATATATTGATGATCTGGCATCATGTTCTCATAATAGATTTGATCATCCCTCCCATTTACGACTTATCTTTGAGAGGTGTATCTACTATCATATTCGCCTGAATACAAATAAGTGTATTTTTTGCGTGAAAACATGACACTTGTTAGGTTTTATTGTGTCAACTAAAGGGATCATGTTCGATCCTCTAAAGGTTGAGGAAATAGTTCAATTTCCTCCCCCACACACAATCCCCCAGCTTCAAAGTCTATAAGAGAAATCCAAATTTATTCGACATTGTGTTTACAACTATGCCAAGATTACTAAAGGGTCTATGAATCTCTTGGAAAAAAGGGTCCCATATTGTTGGGATGAAGTGACTCAATGCTTTTTTGAAGCGTTGAAACTTGCTATGATGTATGCCTCTCTACTCAATCATCTAGATTATGGCAAGTATTTCTTGTTGTATTTGGCTACCGCAAAGTCTACTATTGGAATGGTCTTGGTCCAAGAGGATGATGCACTCAAATATCATGTTATATACTATCTTAGTCGAGTCTTGGTAGGACCAGAACTAAACTATACACATGTTGAGAAACTAGCTTTGGCAGTTGTTCATGCTGTCCAACGATTCTGTCATTACATATTACTTCACAAGACCACCATCGTAGTTGTTGTGAACTCTTTTCAATATGTGTTAACATGAAGGGTCATCTATGGGAAAATAAACTGATGGATAGTCATCGTGCAAGAATTTGACTTGGATTTTGTTTCGACAAAGTCTAAAAATTCTTTGTTCTTTTCTGAACTAATCTCGGAACTTTCGGTCGAGAGTGGTAATAATTTTCCCTAAGAGTCACTGATTAATGGAGATATTTTTCTTATTGCATATTTGGACCCTTCGTATGGAGATATACGTTTGTATCTCTAGTCTTTGAAGTGCCCATATTCTACTTCTCGCGATGATAATTGGTGAATATTCCATCAAGCGTGGAACTACCATATCCTCAATAATACTTTATATCATCAAGGAGTAGATTGCATTCTTTGTCGATGTCTCACTCATGAACAGGAAGAACTTGCATTAAATTAGTGTCACACAGAAGCATGTGGCGGTCACCTAAATGGGTTGGAAACAACCCAAAATATTCTTCGCACTTGATACGTTTGGTCCTCATTGATTAAATATTGTGTAGAGGCGATCAAGAATTTTCACCCATGCCAAATATTCTCTCAGAAGATGCGGGCACACCCAACTCCCATATTCCCAGTTATTGTTGTTGGTCCCTTTACCAAGTGGGGGATTGATTTCACTACATTCCACCCAGTTTCATCTAGGGGGAATCACTATATCATCATAGCAGTAGACTAGTTTACTAAGTGGGTCAAAGTTATGCCGACATTCAAAAATGACGGGGAAACGATCACACTTTTAGTTTTTTACCCGATTGTAGCCAGGTTTGGTATCCCGAAGAAGATTGTCATAGATCATGGAAGTCACTTCCAGAGAAATATGATGTCTGAGTTAACAACAAAACTAGGGTTTAAGCAGGAACAATTTTCACCATACTACCCACAGGAGAATGGTCAAGTGGAGGTTGTTAGTAAGTCTCTTAAGACTATTCTTCAACGAACGATAAATTCGACCAATTCAAATTGGCATTTGATGTTATACTCAACATTTTGGGATTATTGAAACTTCATCAAGACTGCTATCAATTTCTCTCATTTCCAACTTGTTTATGGGCTAGAGGCAGTCTTTCCCATAGAATGTCAAATCCATTCTCTTAAGTTGGCAGTGGAACTATTTCCCGACACTACAGCACTTCAGGAGCATCTTTATATCTCGAGCAACTCAATGAGAAGCTCCACGATGTAACCTTGGCCAATGAAACTCACAAACAATGTGTCAAGTGTTAGTATGATCGGTCTGTCCACCCTCGTATTCTCTCCGAAGGCGATCTTGTCATGATCTATGACCAGGATAAAGATCCCTTGGGGTCAGGAAAGTTCAAACCCATGTGGTTCAGACCATTCATTGTTAAGAAGGTTTTATAAAAGAGTGCCTATAAATTGGTTGATTTCGAGGGTAACTCTTTATCAGAGCCTGGAAATGGGCTCTACCTTAAGAATTATTATTCTTAGATCGGCCTCCTGAGCGTGAATTCTTGTTTATAATCTATAGATTTACTTATACAATCTTATCTTTTTGTTTTTTGGACGTGTAGTTTATTGTGTTTATTTTCATTGTGGTAGATGTCAAGTGAATCTGAGGTCTATGTTGGGTTCATAGATGGTGCTAGCCGACACATTCGTAGGCTTGATTCTGCAGTTTGGGTGAGCTTTACACCTTTTGGTCAGTTGATGTATTTTGGAGGTATTTATCTAGGCAAAGAAACCGATAATGTTGTTGAGTATAGTGCCATAATACAATTACTACGTGATACCTTGTCACGTGGTATTTCACACCTTTGGTTTTATCTCTATGCTCAATTGGTCGTGTCTCAGTTAAATGGAGTTTACCGTGTCTACGATCCCACTCGTCTCTGACGATTTCTTAGGGTATGTCTCTTAGAACGTTATTTTGATTATATTACTTATATTCATGTTCCTAGGAGATCTAATCAACTAACTGATACATTGGCTAATCAAGTACTATATTGACATATTGCTCACACATTAAAGTAAAATCACACAAATACATGCATATGTAAATACCTTTGTACAAAATGTTTATTCATAAGGTAGAAAGATGTATATATATATATATAACAATATGTCCAAACAATAATGTCACAAGTACAAAAGTGGGCCATAAATCCTCAAATAGAGTCGATATACATCGTTGGGCTCAAAACCTCACTATATAATAGAGTATAGAGGTTCCCTCGACACATATGTGGTCTAATACTAACTATTCCCTAGGCTTGATGGCCCTATTTTTAATGAACTACAATGTTCGTAAGACGTCAGAACAACTAAACCCAAGTCCTGCATAAACCTACAACGTGTAGCTGCATAGTCGGGGGAAGGTCCTCTATATCTTCCATCGACACTATAGGAGTGAGAGTTTTCAGGTTCCTCTCTACTCATCATATTACTCTATCAGCCTCTTTGGTTGGTTATCCCCTTGCAGCTACTGGTCCTCTTGTTGTTGTTGGTTCAACATCTTCTCGAGGACGACGCCTGGTCCTAGAGAAGTTAGTCAGTCGCTTTGGTCCCACATCCATGAGTGTACTATAAGTCAAAGTGGATACAAAATAAATTATTTAAATAATAAAGTTAATGGAGAAATTACTAAGTGGACAAGTGGTTAGAAGTGGGTTAACCCTAAAATAAGGAAAGTGGGTTAAGATGGTTAAAAGGTAACCCCTTGAGGAATCTACATGAAAGTATAAATAAGAGGCAAGGCTCTCTCATTTTAATTACACTTGAGCATATTGAATATCTACAGGTGAATGAGGTAACCAAAGGATATCTAAGCTGAATTTCAGAGGGAAAGTGAGGTAAAGAAGGCCGAAATTCAAGGGAGGATAATTTCTTTTGATGATGCTTTCTAAGGTATGTTATTTATAAGTCATCTCACCATTTTTGCAATAACATTTTTTCTAGAATGATTCAGAGCGTGAAATTGAGAGGCCATTGAGGAAACATATCCAACTAGCTGTGATACAAATTTAATCTTTTGGGTCATGTATTTTTGGATTTACATGCCATGGAAAATAGGGTTTGTGGCTAGTCCTAAAACTAGTCTAAAACAAGTGTTCTGGGTAAAAATGTCATAGATTCTTCATAACAGATCCAAATTAAGTAAAACCAAATGCATTGGTTAGAGTATAGTCTTTAGTATTTGGTGTACACGTTTGATATCCATACAACACATATTTTGTGAGGGGCATGCTATACAAGTCTACTCTCTAGAATAATCCAGAATTCAACAAGGTATGCCATTTCTGCTATAACTCCTTTTCAAAGAGGTTCCAAGTAGTGAAATCTGGAGGAATTGCATAAACTACACTGAAGAACATTTTGTACCATTTTCATATCTTTATTCATTACATGTACATAGTTATGATTATTGCAAGTTAGGGTTTTTGACTAATCCAAAATTAGTCATGTGAGACTAAAGTAAATTTTGATGAAAATGCTAGTCTCTTGTTGTTAAAGTTAAGTAAGGTTTGCAGGTATGTGATCATATACACCAGGTCTATTATAGGGTTACAAATCATATTTGGATGATGAAATTGATGAGGTATTTTGGTTGAGGTACATGTTGGGTAAATGGTTGAGACAAGTAGTTGATGATTTGGCACATACATGAGGTGTATAGTTGATGATGTTGGTACATCTTGATGAGTCATATTTTATGTGTACTTGATGCATGATTTGTACATATTTGGTGCATGGTTGATGGTACAAATTGAGGTACAGTTTGGTGCATGGTTGATGCAATTGTTTATGGTACAGGTTGATTAAAGGTTGTTTGGACAGGTTATTGTGACATGTTATTTGTACAGGTTTGGTGCATGGTTGATGCATTTGTTTATGGTACAGGTTGATGTATGGTACATGTTGGCACATGTTATTGCTACAGGTAGTTACAGGTTCATTACAGGTTGATTGGTATAGGTTTACATCAATATATCTCACAATGATAGTGTGACAATGGTTCCATCATTCTACTTATATTTTAGGCTGGTTGGACGGGGCAAGGATAGGTGGTTGTAGCCACCTTTCAGTTGTAGCTAGGGAACATAGGGGGTTGTAGCCTCCTTCTGCTTGTATCTAGATAATTGGGGAGTTGGAGCTTCCCTCATGTTGTAGCTTGAGAAACTAGGGGGTTGGAGCCTCCTTCCAATTGCAACTAGAAAACAAAGGAAGTTGGTGCTTCCAATGAATGTAATTCTTAAAGACATATAAAAAAAAGAATTTTGTGGTTTTCTCCCTCTTTGGGTTTCCATGTAAAACACTGGTGTACTGTGTATGTGTGTGATTTCTCATTTGTTCATTGTTTATTTACTCTGCAACTATTGGATGATAATGCTACATTGATATAACACTTCCATTTTATGGTGAAAAAGGATTAAATTGATCCATTACTGATTCACCCCCCCTCTCAGTAATCCAACAATTAGAATTAGAGCATGTTCCTTCTGGAAAAATTTAACCACTGGAAGGAGATCATGGATTATTTTAAGAATGGAGTACCAATGTTTAATGTTCGGAATGGTTTTAAGTATGAGATGTGGAGAAGAAGGATGAAAGTATTTTTACAAGCACATGGATATTATATTTGGCTATATTTTTAAAGGATATGATAGTTCAAAAAGGGAAAAGACTACAACCAAGAAGGAATTGATGAAGAATAAAAAAATAGAAATGGATTTCATTTGGGAAGGATTACCTAATCCGGTAAGACAAAAGGTTGGTAAATATTCATCAGCCAAAGAACTTTGGGATAAGTTACATGACATATATTCTTCACCCATTGCAAATTCAGAAAATGCCAAAGAATATGCAGATATAGATCAAGAAGAATTATGTTCACCATGTCAAACAAATTCAGAAGATGAAGAGTACATAATCACCAGAGGTATGTTGTTTTGCTTTAAATGTGAAAAATGTGGACATCTTGAAATAGAATGCCACGAAGGAAATGAGACAAAAAAACTAATTGAAAAGGAAGACAATTGTGAAGAAGAAATGATTAGTGCTTTAGATGAACTAAGAGAAGAAAACAAGTCACTCAAGAAAGAATTGATGAAACAAAAGGAAAGTGTTCACATTTTTGAAGAATCCCAATAGGTCATCAAGAACTTAAGAACTCGGCTAGAAGAAGCCAGAAAGATCGAAGAAAATATTGAATATCAAAAGCAATATTTGGAGCTAACATAGAAGCACAGAAGGAAGAAGAAGAAATGAGAGAGAATATATTAACAGATCATCTTAAGGAAAGAACTAATGATCTAAACCAGCTTTAGGTAGAGTTTGGTCAAGAAGAGAAATAACTTGAAGAATAAATAATCACATTAAAAATTCAGCTTGAAGAAGCGAAAAGAACAGAAGAAGTCATGAAGTCTCAAATAATGAAGAAAGAAGAAGAGGCTAAAAAGATTGAAGAAGAAGTTGTCACATTGAGAAGTAAAATCTTCAACCTCAACAAGAACGTTGAAGAGACAGAAACATCCACATCAGTTATAGAGAAATTAGAGAAGCACTCTATGTTGCTAGAAAATAAGAATGAAGAAAATAGAAAGAGTTATGTAGAAGTACTCAAAGGAAGGAGTCATGGTCAACCATAATCTAATAAAACTACTGAAGATACATCTTCAAGAAGACCATCCATGTTCAAGCCACAAAGAAGATTCAATCATGATTATGATCAGTCAAGGAAACAATTTAGAAGGACTATGCCACAAAGAAGATCATTCACTCCCAGGCATTCAAATTTATTTTATGGTCATTGTTTTTATTGTACTAACTTTGGACATAAGGTTGTAGATTGCAGGGATTATAAAATAAATGTTCAAGAAATCAATCCCTATGTGGTGCCATGTAACATTGAATTTTACAAATGTCATAGCTATGGACACATAGTTAGCGATTGTAGAGGCATGATTGATACTTCCATGAAAGAGAAAACTGATATCAGATGTAAGAAAGTATGGATAAGAAAACACGAAGAAAAGGTGAACAAAGACCAGGTCCCAGAGATCGAAAGATTGGAAATAAAATGAGATGAAGAAAATTCTACAGAGAAAAAGAAAGATGTCAGATACAGAAAGGTTTGGAAAATAACTGAAATAAAAGAAGGATAGGTAAATAAGGAACATGTCCAAGGTATTATACTTTCAAGAATTGTAGTGAAGGATGAATCCATGGACAGAAAGAAAGAAGTCAGGGCTCAGAGAGATGATGAATCTACCACTGAATATGATGATTAATACACATCAGAGTAGGAATTGTTCTGAGCCATCCATCTTAGAGACTCCTAGGTAACATGAATATTAGATAGGGGGACTCTATGCAATAGTTTTGACAGACCAAAGAACCATCCTTTGAGCAAGTTGCAAAGTTTGAATAGACAGATCGAGAGCAACCGGTTAGCAGAAGTATCATCAAGTGTAGTAGTGAATGCTTCATGATAGTATAGTGATAAATGGGTCAACATTATGGACAGTGTGCAGTAGAGTCTTGGACAATATGGACAGAGATGTATTTGTAAGAACACTTAGCAGGTTTGGATAGATATATGATATTGGATGAGATCATGGATTCATAGATTGGTTCAGAGAGTGGTTCATAGACAAATGAACATTATCATAATGGATGACAATTAAATAGGAAATGGTTCGAACAATGCTAGTGGATTCCAAATTGACAGATATTTATGGACACATGCAGTGCATACAACATTTCACATTCAAAACAGAGTAATGCTTAGAAACAAAAATGACAAAAATCCCTACGAGCTATGGAAAGGAAGACCAAAAAATGTGAAGCACTTCAGAGTATTTGGAAGCAAATTCTACATCAAAAGAGAAGATGGAAGAATGGGAAAGTTCGACTCTCGTGTGGACAAAGGAGTATTTGTTGGTTACTCAAGTAAAAGGAAAGAATACAAGTGTTACAGTTTGAGGTTGAACAAATTTGTGGAAAGAATCAATGTAACAATTGATTAAACAGGTGGACAAGAATTAAAGGAAGAAGAAAATGAATCAATGGAACAACTTTAAAAAGAAGAATCATAAGATGAAGAAGAAGTCTACATCGAACAACTAGAAGGATTTCAATTATTAGAGAATGCAGATTACGTGTGCAAATTGAAAAAGGCCTTGTCTAGTATAAAACAGGCTCCTAGATCATGGTACTCTAGATTGGATAAATATCTACAACATGCAGCGTTCAAAAAAGGAAGTGCAGACAACAACCTCTACATCAAGGTAACTCAAGATAGCATTTTATTAATTGAATTTCAAGTTGATGATATTATTTTTGGAAGCAATGATGACAGGTTAAGCCATAAATTTGCAAAGGATATGCAGAATGAACTTGAAATGTCATTACTTGAAGAACTATCCTTCTTTCTGGGTCTTCAGATGCGTCAAAACAACTAAGGAATTTTTATTTCTCAAACTAAGTATATCAGAGAAAGGCTAAAGAGGTTCAGAATGGAAGATTGCAAACTAATTACCACTCCTATCTTTATCTATAGTAGAATCAGAGTATATTGCAACAACAATATGTTGTACTCAGGTTTTATGGATGAAACAAACTTTGATAGATATACAGGTTGAGTATGATGATCCCATTCCAATCTATTGTGATAATACAAGAGCCATCAATATCTCAAAGAACTCGGTGATGCACTCCAAGACAAAGAATATTCCAATAAAGTATCACTTTCTATGGGAGCATGTTGTAGAGAAGAACATCAGATTTGAATTTGTGGGAACAAAAGAATAAGTGGCAGACATATTTACAAAACCACTTCCAAGAGAAGCCTTTGAGTATCTTTGCCAAAGACTCGGAGTAATTTCTACTAAAAAATAAATGCTTTTGAATGCTTATCTTATATGTCTTATATCTACATGAGGAAGAACCATAAATAGGACAGTTCAGGTTGGGAGATCAGTTTCAGGAAGATTTTAGTCAGGTGGAGTATCCCCATGGAAAGTTCAGTTAGGGGGAGCAGCCCCAGATGGAAAGATACATTTTCCATTGATGAAAAAGGGGGAGAGATTTATCAGATGCAGGCTTAGAGAAAGAGCATAGAGGGATGTTTTGTTGGATTTACTTCACACACACATAGGATTTATTTTTCCTAAGGTTTTTCCTTGTTTATTATTCATAATTAGTCATTATCTAATCTCCAATAATTTTGGGGAGAATATTCCACCTGGAGAATATTCTCTTTCAGTTGACACTTTAGTTTGACTAGTTGAGTTGAATTTAGATGCTACATTGGTTTTTTCACCATGCAACATTGAGATCATCACCATGATAATTTGACCTTGACTTGGTATCATCACCAGAGTGATGCATTAGCCTTGATTCCCTGAGTTAACTCCTCACTGCTCTCTGTTCAGATAGTTAATTGAAGACTAGTTGACTAGTTAACTCAACTAGGTGGCAGTTCACTCTCGTAATTGCCCGAGAGACTAGACTAGGTGGTAGTTCACTCCCATAATTGTTGGTGTTTGTCCAAATCACTCTAGACCACCACTATGGCACATTGGTTATCCTCCAGTCGAACTCATTGAGTTATACATAGTATATCATGTGTAAATTATTCATTATTCATAATGGTTAATGAGAATTGTTTCATTCTTTCTCTCCTTCTTCTTCTTCTTTCTCCAATTCTTTTTGAAAATGTATGTATTACTGTTTAGATAGATATATTCTGTGCAATTTCAACACATTTACATGGTATAAAAGCCAACTAACTGCTAAGCAAAAGCTACACCAAAAACTTTTGTAGGTACAAAAGATTGAAGACAACGGAAAGATGTAATTCCAAAAATAATTCATTCTTACACCTTACAACTATTTTTCATGGAAGGAGAAAATAGCCATACATATCCAAACCAGAGGGTTGTTTAGGTTAACCTTGAATACAAATACACAACCAACATCAGCCATAGAAAAATCCAAGTACTTAAATCGCATGGATGAGGCACTCAGAACAATTTGCAGTCTTATTTCTCTTGATCTCATTTTTCATATATCTTCCTATAAGACTCCCAATGAAGCCTAAACCACCTTGGAAGGGATATTTGGAAAATAGTATGAGATGAGGGGACACATGCTGGAGGTGGAGCTTCTCACATTGGATCCAAAAAGCTTTGAAAATATCCAAGATTTCTTTACAAAATTCAAGGATTTTCTGTCACAACTCAAAGCTTGCGGGGTTGATAAATCGAAGGAGGAGAAACAAATGGTTCTCACCATTATCTCCAAGCTTGGTCCTGAATTCTATGTATTTTTATCCACATTCCATGCTGTCAGATTTGCCTCCGAAGCCACCTGGAAGATGCCTTCTCTTGAGGACTTTATCGAATCCTTGACACAAGAGCAAACTAAGCTCATCAACATGGGCACAATCAAAGTCCCAAGGGATCATGCACTTGTTGTGCATGATGGCAGCCAAAAATATCATAAATCTAAAGACAAAGATAAATGGAAATCTCATGCACATAAAAAGAAAGAAGGGTACACAAAACTCCTCTCCCAATGCTAGGATCATAGATTCAAGAGCATCACATCGCATGGATGCCTCAGAATCAGTCTATTCTTCTTTGGATGCATGCAAAGGTCCTCCTATTCTAATGGGGGACAACTCCTCTATCAAATTCACCGACAAAGGAAGGATTGAGCTCACCAACGGAAGCTTCGAGAATGTGCTACATGTTTCCAATCTTTCTGTCAACCTTATCTTTGTCTATCATATTACGTGGATGTCTAAGAAAGTCATATTCACACCAAATTCCATGGACATATACAACATGCAAACCAACACTAGGTTTGCTACAGGTGAGGTAAATCATCAGTCTAGTTTGTATACGTTTTCTGAATTCATTGAACCTGGTTCTTCTTTACTTCTTACTCATGCTGATCAAAGTAGTAGGATATGGCATGAAAGGTTTGTACATTTGAATTTTAGATACATGCAACATCTTACCAAGCAAAGATTGGTTGATGGTATACCAAACATCCATTTCTCCAAGGGAGTGTGTGAAGTATGTGTTCTCGGGAAACACCCTCAAGATAAATTCGACAAGGGAAACTATCATAGAGCTTATGCACCTTTAGATTTGATCCACGGTGACCTTATGGGTCCTTTTCTGCATCCATCCATCAAAAAATCTAGGTTTTTTCTCATTTTTGTTGATGATTTCTCACGTTTTACTTGGATCTACTTTATCAAGAAAAAAATTGAGGTCTTTCAACACCTCAAAGATTTAAAAGCCTTGGTTGAGACACAGTCTGGAAAGAAGATCAAATTCCTGTGAACTGATAATGGGGGAGAGTATGTGAATCATGAGATCCACAATATTTTCCATGAGGCATGGATTCCGTTTCAGCACACAGTTCCCTATACTCCATAGCAAAACAAAGTTTTTGAGTGGAAAAACCGATCTCTAAAGTAGATGGCATCTTTCATGTTGCATGCAAATTCACTACCATAGAGACTATGGGACGAAGCACTTAAATGTGAAACATACATCCAAAACATATCTCCCCATATATCTGTCAAGAATAAGATCCCCTATGAGGCTTGGAGCAGCCTCAAACTGGAAGTTACCCACTTTCACATTTTTGGTTCACGTGCATGGGCCCGGATTCCATCTGAAAAGTAGAAGGCACTTGATCCATAGATAACTAAGTGCATTTTTGTTGGATACCTCGACAATGTGAAGGGATATCAACTTATTTATATTTCCTCAGACCATATAATCATTAAGCGTAGTGTCCAATTCGAGGAAAGTGTCTCGCATGCACCTCAGCAACCGCATGCAGACACCTTCATTCTTCCACCTATCTAAGATGATGAACATGCACATGGTGAATCTTCTTTAGATGAGAGTTCTAATTCAGAGTGTTATCCAAAATTTTCGTCATCGTGATGATATTATGATGATGTTATGATGATGGAAAATCAATCTCTTCACTAAGAACACTTTCCTAAGAAAAGTTACAGTTGTCTGCTTCCAGAAATCACACTTTTGAAGAATGTTTGCAGGCTACCTATATATTTTCCTGCGAGAATGCCTGATTCTCGCAGGCTGCATTAAGATGGAGTGCGAGAAGTTCGCACTGTACCTAACTGTCAAGGTGCGAACATCTTCTTAAAGAGTAAAAAGATGAAGTTCTCAAGCCTTGTAGAAGGGAATCTTCGAGAAGAATGAGTTGGCTAGCGGATGGTTGGCAAAGTACTGGCTTTCCT
>JZKD02S1693110.1:43231-53849 GCA_000966675.3 Picea glauca | reverse complement strand
ACTGTTATTGATGAGGGTGCCTCTACGTGTGTAATGTCTTTTACTTGTTGGAAAGCCATTGGCTCTCCCCCGTTAAACGAATCACAAAACACTTTGCGAGCCTTCAATGGCTCTGGTTTTAAGCTTTCCAGTGTTCTTTCGTCGTTTCCTGTTACTCTCAAAGGTAAGACCGTCCAGGTTGAAGTGGAAGTTTTCGATGCTCCTTTAGATTATAATCTTCTACTTGGACGTAGCTGGGTCGATTCTATGCGTGCTGTTGTGTCAACCCTGTTCCGTGTCATACGATTTCCTCACCAAGGAAAAGTGATTACGGTTGATCAACTTGCCTTCTTTAATGCCAACACTCACACCGACAACGTACCATTCTTAGCTAAAACCCCACCGGGTTACGAGAATGTTGGAGTCAGTCTTTTAAAAGACTCTTCGTTAATGGGTACTTTCCCCATACCACCACCACCCGATCTTCCACGCCCATCACTTGCTTCTATTAATATGATCTCTACTATGCCTCATGAACTTCCTATGTCTACCGACCCTTGGATAGTCCCTGATCCTGGACATCATGTTCGTTTTGGCGACGTCATGCCGTTAAGTCCGGTTGAGTCTGCTTATCAAACCATTCAATCGGAAACCCTTACGACTTATTCTCTTGAGGAGTTGTCTCCCAATCCTTTTCGTGTCATCTTTCCCACTGACGAGATGATCATGTTTGTCTTGGATGACACCCCTTAGGACGATGGGCATCATTGTTCCATTTTGTTCCTGGAACATCAGACTCTTGAGAATTATCAGCGAATTTCGACTCTGTCGACCGTTGTTGTTATATCCACAGTTCCCCAATCTACACAAGATGTGTTTGCAGAAGGGAACCTTAGTAACATTTCTCCCACGATACCCATAGATATTTCAGTTAAACCTGGGATAGTCGAGAATGTTCATATTGGAGCTTCGTGTTCTGCCGAGGAAATTGTCACTTATACTTCCTTATTTAAAGAATTTTCGTGATATCTTTGCTTGGAGTTACGAAGAGATGTCAGGTATCGACCCTTCTATTGTGGTCCATGAAATTAAGACATACCCTGGAGTTAAACCAGTCCGGCAGCGCCTCCGTCCTGTCCATCCACGTAAACTGGAAGTTATTAAACTCGAAGTTGAAAAACTTTTTAAAGCCGGTTTTATTTATCCCGTGGCATTGACAAAATGGGTTTCCAACCCCGTACCGATTGATAAGAAAGGTGGTAGTATACGCGTTTGTGTTGATTATCGGGATATCAACAAATCTTGTCCAAAGGACAATTTTCCCACCCCTTTTGTTGACCAGATTGTCGATGACTGTGCCAACAGTGAAATCTTTTCCCTCATGGATGGATTTTCCGGCTATAGTCAAATTAATATCGCTCCTGAGGACCAACATAAAACGGCTTTTATTTTTCCTTGGGGTACTTTCGCCTACAGAAAACCTCCCTTCGGTCTGAAGAACGCAGGTGCGACATTCCAACGTGCTATGTCTTACACATTTCACGATATCAAGCATATCATTCAACCTTATTTGGACGATTTTCTGGCTCATTCGTTACGTCGAGTCGATCACCCTACTCATCTCCGAGCGATTTTCGTTCGTTGTCGATTCTATCGCATTCGCCTGAATCCTCATAAATGTGTCTTTTCCATAGAATCTGTCCATCTCCTTGGTTTCATTGTTTCACGCCATGGGATCTGGGTAGATCCTATCAAGGTCGAGGCGATTCTTAATATCCCTCCTCCTTCTTCTTTACGCCAGTTACAAAGTTTACAGGGGAAAGCAAACTTTCTTCGTTGCTTCATTCCGAATTACGCTAAGATTACTCGGGGTTTTACGCATATTCTAAAGAAAGGTTCAGAGTTTGTCTGGGATAAAGTTGCTAACAATGATTTTGAAGCTTTAAAGTTGTCTCTCACAAAAGCTCCCCTTCTTTTTCCTCCTGATTACAGTCGGGATTACTTTCTTTATCTAGCTGCGTCTGAGTATACTATCGGCATGGTTCTTGTTCAAGAGGATGACGCCCATGATGAACATGTTATATATTACTTGAGTCGAAGTCTAACTTCAATGGAAATTAAATACCAACATGTTGAAAAGCTGGCTTTGGCTGCTGTTCAAGCAGTTCAACGTTTCCATCATTATATTCTCTCCAGGAAAACTAAAGTGATTTCACATTGTAACCCCATGCAACATATATTGACACGTCAATTGTTGGGGGGCAAGTACTCCAAGTGGATTTTCATTCTCCAGGAGTTCGATTTGGAATTCTATCACGCCACCTCGAAGAAATCCTTAGTTTTCGCTGAGTTAATATGTGATTTTCCCCACTCTGCCACGGAAAATGTAGCAGTTGATTCGTTACCTGACGAATCACTTTTCATTATCAGTGCTAATGATATTTGGTACGGATATATCATTATATATCTCCAAACTCAAACTTTCCGGCCTTCTTTGTCTAGTGCCAAACGCTGTCATGTCCCTTATCAAGCACGTCATTATATTATCCTCGACGATACTCTTTACTGTCAGGGCATTGACTCTGTCTTTCGGTGTTGTTTGACTTTTGACGAAGCTGAGAAATCTTTGAATGACTGCCATTCTGGAGCATGTGGTGGTCATATGTCTGGGTATTCTACTGCCCAGAAAATCTTACGTGAAGGATACTTTTGGCCTTCCTTGTTCAAGGACTGCATTAATGATGTTTAGAAGTGTCATGCCTGCCAGACCTATAATCAGAATATTCGGTCGCATCCTGCTCCCCTTCATCCTATGGTCTCAGTAGGTCCTTTCACAAAATGGAGCATTGATTTCATGACATGTCACCCTCACTCGGTTGAGGGGCATGGTTATACTATTGTCGCTGTTGATTATTTTACTAAGTGGGCCGAGGCGATGCCAACATTCGATAATACTGGAAAGACTGCAGTGTTATTTCTTTTCAACCATGTCATCACTCGTTTTGGTGTTCCTCAGGCTATCGTTACCGATCACGGTAGTCATTTTAGAAATAATATGATGTCTGAACTCACGGAAAAGTTGGGCCTTCATCATGATAGTTCAACACCGTATTATCTGCAGGCTAATGGCTAGGTCGAAGAAATCAATAAGATTCTCATAACTATGATTCGACGGATGATAGGAATTCATAAAACTAGCTGGCACACGATGTTGTTTTCAGCATTGTGAGCGTATCGGATGTCTGTTAAATCTTCTACGGGATTTACACCCTTTCGACTAGTTTATGGAATGAAAGCAATTTTGCCAATAGAATGTGAAATACTGTCTCTAAAGCTAGCTGTAGAACTCTTACCAAATACTTCTGCCGAAGAGGAACGTATGTTGTATCTAATGCGATTAGATGAGACTCACCGTGACGCTACTCTTGTAATAGAAGCCCAGAAGAAACGCGTTAAGGCACAGTATGACAAGCATGTCAAACCTCGTGTCTTCTCTGAAGGAGATCTTGTTCTTCTATATGAACAAGATAAANATGTCTTAGGAGCTGGGAAATTCGAACCAATGTGGCGTGGGCCTTACATTGTTAGCAAAGTTTTGGAAAAAGGAGCGTATGAGCTAGTGGATTATGATGGTGTACCTTTGAGTGAACCCAGGAATGGATTGTACTTAAAGAAGTACTATGCATAAGTCATTTGTGCACAAGTACTTGTATTTTATGTATCATACTGTGTGTGTGTTACTTTAGTTTATTTTTTATGTTATCTGGTCTCTGCCCTTACGTGACATTGTGTTTGATTTCCATATGTCGGAGTATTCGCTACCTTATATCGGCTTCACCGACGATGCTAGCCGTAGTACTCGAAACCTAGCTTCCGCTGCATGGGAAATCTATGCCCCAACAAACGAGCTTATATCTTTATGAGGTGTATGTCTTGGCCGGGAAACCAACAACATCGCAGAGTATAGCACCATTATTGAGTTATTGGTTGATGCTATCTCTCTCGAGATTCATCATTTGGTTGTACGACTTGACTCGCAGCTAGTAGTACTACAACTAAGTAATGTCTACTCTATTCGAAGTCCTACTTTATTAAGGGAATATTTGCGGATTCACCTCTTGGAACAACATTTTGATCACATTGAATATCAACACATTCCTCGATGTCTTAATACATTAACAGATGCTTTAGCTAATTATGTATTGGATAGACATTTAAATCATTTATAAATCAAACACATTAAATTGTACACAATGTAAAGTAAGCTGATAGAAGCTGTGTATATATATAATGATCAAAAGAGTTTGTTTTTTACAAAATGTTTGTCTGAAGACCAAAATATCAAAAAGTGAAGCTCCTGGCTTCTATATAATGACATCATGGATGATGGTCACGATAACACACTAATGTCCTGGCAAATCTGCAGAGAAGTCGACCCATAGATGCAGAAACCCCCATAGTGTGACGTTGATCACGTCGTGGGATCTCTTCCAGAGTCATATCTGGAACATCTACCATCAGACCCTCTGAATTCTACTCCACTGTCAGATAATCCTCGGCGTATTGTGGAACTGCTACTACTACCTCTCCTCATCTCTGGATAGGAGAACTTCCAGCAGGATGATATGGTCCAACGTCTGTGTTATCAACAAGTATTTGGTGTTAGTCTTCGGGTAAATCTATAAAAACAAAAAAATTTAAATATGATTAAAATTCAAAAACATTTAAAAAACAAAAATTTGTGTGTTCTTCTTACCGAGGTCTCCCCACTGTGCATCCTCAGGTAGGGCTAAATCAGTATCTCCTTAGAAATCCAACCTGGCATATGCATAGTTTTCCACCATCAGCATCTAGTTCTGCAACCAGTCGAAGAAAACATTATCATATTTGACGATGGGACCTACCACATGTCGGTCCATGAGCCGACACCACCGTAACATCTTCGGATCCCTGGGACCTGGTAATTTCCACTCAGCCTGTAGACATAGCACAGGGACCCTATCTAAGAAGAAGGACACCAATAGAGACCCATATCCAAACTGTTTCAGGTCTCCATGCCTGCACTTAGTCAACTATTTTTTGAGGTTGCGTAATACGGCGTCATCCCTGTTAAATACTCGGGGCTCAGTACACTTGATGGCATACTGGAAATAGCTCTGCAGAGCCATATGTGGAGCCACACTTTTGGCCATCTGGGCAATGGTGAAGAGAATCGTGCAGAGAGTTATATTAGTAACTCCCCAAATTGCCACTTTCCCTTTTTGTCTTTCTGCCTTGGGTACGGAATATTGGTTGCAATACTCGCTCATTTTCAACCCACTCTTCTACTGCCAGACAAACTGACATAGGATCCACATTTGGACAATCCAGTCAAGAAATAGATATACTCGATATCGATAGACAATGTATGAGCTCCCACGATGAAAACCTGTTGGTCCGGATCCCACATTCGGACCAAGTATTCCAATAATCGAACTTGGGCTCTCATGCCCGGGATGTAGAAGTATTTTAAGAGACCACAGTCTCTTAGTGCAGCTATGGTTGGAGGGTGATTTTATGCATTGGCATTATCCTCCTCGTGCTCTCATTCCTGCCACTCTAGTACCATGGTTGCGGCTTTTAACCTGCATAAGAAAAATATAAGCATGGTTAGTGATCTTATTCAAGAGAAAAATTACTACAATTGGTTAAACGTTGCATGAATTTTTGGATTCTGCGTTGTTTGCAGGTGGGCTAGTATGTGCAGTGCAAACTTCTCGTAGGCTGCTTAAGGCCCACCTGCGACAATGGGTCATTCTCGCAGGCCCCATATGGGCCACCTACAAGAATGATTCCACGCGCATAGGGTTCAAAAAATCAAATGAAAATTGAACTTTTTACCAATGAAATTGAATTTTGAAACCATGAAAAGATAAGGGATGAGGCACTTACCAAAATATCGTTGACGACACTTCAAATGGTCTTCCGTAACTCCTGGAATTAGACACCAAAGGTAGAGGGTAAAATGAGGGTTTTTTGGCACTAAATGGTAAAATGTGAAAATGGTATGGTAAATTTTGTTATTTGTTCATTTTATTAATTTTTACTATATCAAATGTTGGTTTTTTATGATTATTTACTATTTAACCCTAATCACTAATGTGGAAGTGAGCGAAATGACTTGCAGGTGAGAAATATGGATGATTATGGACATAATTTTCCCCTGGTGTGGTGTGTTTTTGGTTGTTTGTTATGGTTTTTACCTAAAACCTCGAGTGCCTTTTGTCCGTTCTTGCGCTTGTTAAAAACATAAGAACGTGACCGAGCATTGTTTTATCACTTTTTTGGGCTCGTTGTGGTTATACGAAAAAGGAACCCCCCTGGAGTTTTCTTTAAGCTCTTTTCAGACTCTCTAAATGAGAAAAGATTGTCGAGCAACCTTGCTATTTTCACGCTCGCTAAAGTATTTGAAGTATGCATCTTTCGAGTGATAGTTTAACCCTTTTTCGGTCTCGTTGGACTATTGTACGAAAAAGGAACTGAGAGAGTTCTCTTTTAAGTGTTTTTCCAAAATCTATAATCTTGAAAAACCTTCGAGTTTACTATCTCTGGACACGTTAAACAAACATTGACAGACCCGTAATGGGACTGAACCACTCCTTCCTAGGGTTCGTTAAAAATACTCTGAGGGACTTGTCCGAAGGATGAGATTATATCAACAAGCATATGTGATCCTCTTCAAGCTTGCGTAAAAATAAAGAGGTACTTGCCAGAAATGGTGGGGGGAAATTTGGGAAAGGGATATGTTTCATCTTTGTGCTAATTGGGCAGTAAGTGTCGCTCTTGAACATGACACCCCCTTATTCATCATTTGAAGCCGGTTTGGGAAATCCATTTTCCTTTCGTTCGATTTGATAAAAAGTTCTTTCCATGTGTCGTATTTGAGTCAATGCTGCCAAATCATTGGTCGTGTCATTCATATGTTCAAGAGCAGTCCGTCTGAAACCTCTATTGAGTCGGCCATCTGCAGTTATCCTTTCACTCTGTGTTGGCCTTCCCTATGTCCAAAGTCCAATTGCCACATACTCTGTTTCATTTTCAAACTCTGTTACTCATTTCGTGTCACTGATGGGGGATACATCAAGGCCCTCCTATGATGAGTCTTTTTCTGTCGACTTCAGCACATTATCCAGAATCAAGACTTAGAACTTATTAAGTACCTTGGAGCTTGCATGCCTCAATGGCAAGTTTCCTTGCTTTAGACAATGGGTTTACATCATTGGCCCTTGATTGAAAGATTCCATCGGTTGTTCGACATCAACTCATTTATTCACAGTCGATGGATTGTACTATAGTACCTTGGGAATCATTGACATCAATGGTGATTTCCCTCGCGCTTGTTAACGGTTACATCAATGACCGGTAATCAAGTGGTTTCTACCATGTTCGACTTCGACACATGTAATCACATGGTCAGATTCGTACTTTGAGCGGTGAGATTCAAGACCCTGGATATTGACTTTGTGATCCAGGTTGCGATGGAGTATGTATAATTTGCGACACATAGATCCACTGTGGATGTTTCGTGGCTATGTCGTCTTGATTAAAAATTTGTCGCACAGATCCACAGTGTATTCAGGTGGTTGTGCTATATAGTGATAGAATGGATCCACAGTGTATGATTGGTGGTCATGACCTTGGTTTATGATTTCGTCAGTCTATGATCTGAGTATGGGAATGCCTACCTCAGGATTGATGTATATGATATTCTACTGATGCTTGGATGTTTGCAGGTCTCTGACTAGATGTGCTTCTGGCTCTTGACACACACATGCAGCTTACAAAGTTTATCGACTGTCACTAGTTCCACTCTCAGACTTTGGGGGGCATTCTNATATCAACAAGCATATGTGATCCTCTTCAAGCTTGCGTAAAAATAAAGAGGTACTTGCCAGAAATGGTGGGGGAAAATTTGGGAAAGGGATATGTTTCATCTTTGTGCTAATTGGGTAGTAAGTGTCGCTCTTGAACATGACACCCCCTTATTCATCATTTGAAGCCGGTTTGGGAAATCCATTTGCCTTTCGTTCGATTTCATAAAAAGTTCTTTCCATGTTTCATATTTGAGTCAATGCTACCAAATCATTGGTCGTGTCATTCATATGTTCAAGAGTAGTCCATCTGAAACCTCTATTGAGTCGACCATCTGCAGTTATCCTTTCACTCTGTGTTGGCCTTCCCTATGTCCAAAGTCCAATTGCCACATACTCTGTTTCATTTTCAAACTCTGTTACTCATTTTGTGTCACTGATGGGGGATACATCAAGGCCCTCCTATGATGAGTCTTTTTCTGTCGACTTCAGCACATTATCCAGAATCAAGACTTAGAACTTATTCAGTACCTTGGAGCTTGCATGCCTCAATGGAAAGTTTCCTTGCTTTAGACAATGGGTTTACATCATTGGCCCTTGATTGAAAGATTCCATCGCTTTTTCGACATCAACTCATTTATTCACAGTCGATGGATTGTAATATAGTACCTTGGGAATCATTGACATCAATGGTGATTTCCCTCGCGCTTGTTAACGGTTACATCAATGACCGGTAATCAAGTGGTTTCTACCATGTTCGACTTCGACACATGTAATCACATGGTCAGATTCGTACTTTGAGCGGTGAGATTCAAGACCCTGGATATTGACTTTGTGATCCAGGTTGCGATGGAGTATGTATAATTTGCGACACATAGATCCACTGTGGATGTTTCGTGGCTATGTCGTCTTGATTAAAAATTTGTCGCACAGATCCACAGTGTATTCAGGTGGTTGTGCTATATAGTGATAGAATGGATCCACAGTGTATGATTGGTGGTCATGACCTTGGTTTATGATTTCGTCAGTCTATGATCTGAGTATGGGAATGCCTACCTCAGGATTGATGTATATGATATTCTACTGATGCTTGGATGTTTGCAGGTCTCTGACTAGATGTGCTTCTGGCTCTTGACACACACATGCAGCTTACAAAGTTTATCGACTGTCACTAGTTCCACTCTCAGACTTTGGGGGGCATTCTGTTATCCACAATTTTGGTCATCGTGATGATATTATGATGATGTTATGATGATGGAAAATCAATCTTTTCACTAAGAACACTTTCCTGAGAAAAGTTACAGTTGTCTGCTTCTAGAAATCACACTTTTGAAGAATGTTCGTAGGCTACCTATATATTTGCTTACGAGAATGCCTGATTCTCATAGGCTGCATTAAGATGGAGTGCGAGAAGTTCACACTGTACCTAACTGTCAAGGTGAAAACATCTTATTAAAGAGGAAAAAGATGAATTTCTCGAGCCTTCTAGAAGGGAATCTTCGAGAAGAATGAGTTGGCTAGTGGATGGTTGGCAAAGTACTGGCTTTCCTGATATCTTGGGATAATTCCCTATCCAAGTAACTAATCTATCTTCTCCTATATATTGAAGAGATAGCTCATGGAAAAGGTTAGAAGCAAACTAGCAAGATATTGATTGGAGAATTAGTGCAAGACTGTATGGAGGACTGATGCTACAGCAACTAGTTACAATAGCAAGGTCATCAAAGGTGGTTGATTTTCTTCATGCATGAGCAAGTGTGTGTGTCAGAGCTAGGAGCCATCGAAAGGAGATCTACAACATCAAGGCTCAGGTTGTAAGTTTCACTTTCAATTAATTCAATACAGTAATATGTCCCTTTCTCATAAAGATGATGTCACTTTATTACATAATTCCTTGATCATATGTATAGACTAGCTATTGAATATATTCATCTTCCTTCACTTCAATTGGTTTGTACTGTTGTGATTTGAACGAGACAAGAGAATTGGAGTGAAGCTTGGAACAATAGAGATCTAAGGAAAGCATTCATAAGGTATGTCCATAATCCTTACCTCTTAGTTCATTCAATAGTCTAGATCTAGGGAAAGTGTATTATTCTTTCTTGTTTTGTTCTAGATCCAGGTGGATCTAGGGAGATCGGTTTGTGTCCGCACTCACGGATTTATCCTGAAACACAGAGGACTTAGATGATTTAGATTTAGATTCAGTACAATCATATGCAGATTCATAGCATCTAGATGCAGTTTCAGAGCCATATCAGAGGCCCAAGTGGAAACAGACTACTCTTCAGGATGCAGGGGATCTCGTTGGTGATCCAGCCGATACTAGGAGGACTCGATCTGATTTCAAGGAGCCTCCTTTTTCACTCACTACCACTGAACCATTTCCTTCCAGGCATATTTTCTTGGTTCAGTCTTCAAATCCATAGTCTTATGGCGATGTTGTTGGAAATCCCTTTTCGGAATCCACCATGCAGGAGGAGTACAACCCCCTCCTCGAGAACCAGACTTGGGATCTGGTCCCCCTTCCTTCTGGGAGGAAACTTATCAGATGTAGATGGGTCTACAAGACCAACAACACAGTAGATGGACAGATTAGCAGATACAAATCCAAGGTTATCGCTAAAGGATTTTAGCAGGTTCATGGTATTGACTATGATGAGACCTTCACTCCAATAGAGAATATGGATTGCATCTTACCATTGTGACAACAAAGGGATGGAAATTCCATCATATGGACGTGAAGAATTCATTTCTTCACGGTGATCTCTTCGAGGAGATCTACATGG
>JZKD02S1693110.1:0-18776 GCA_000966675.3 Picea glauca | reverse complement strand
GTGTTACCATGAGGCTTTCCCTCTTTCCTCACTTTATTTTTAGTGTATATTTTGTACTTGGGTACCTAACATGGCCTTGTTGCCGGGATCCAATCTTTATTTTCACCATAGTGATGTTCAGGGGGGCTATTAGAGTTACTTCACACACACCTAGGATTTTTTTTTTCTAAGGTTTTTCCTTGTTTATTAATCATAATTAGTCATTATCCAATCTCCTATAATTTAGGGGAGAATATTCCACATGGATAATATTCTCTTTTAGTTGACACTTCAGTTTGACTAGTTGAGTTGAGTTTAGATGTTGCATTGGTTTTGTCACCATGCAACATTGGGATCATCACCATACTAATTCAACCTTACCTTGGTATCATCACCAGAGTGGTGCATTAGCCTTGATTCCTTGAGTTAACTCCTCACTTATCTCTATTCAATCAGTTAACTAAAGACTAGTTGACTAGTTAACTCAACTAGGTAGCAGTTCACTCCCATAACTGCTTGAGAGACTATACTAGGTGGCAGTTCACTCCCGTAACTACTGGTGTGTGTCCAGATCACTCTATACCACCACTATGGCACATTGGTTATCCTCCAGTCAAACTCATTGAGTTATACATAGTATATCATGTGTAAATTATGCATTATTCATAGCAGTTGATGAGAATTCTTTCATTCTTTCTCTCCTTCTTCTTCTTTCTCCAGTTCTCTCTACAAATGTGTGTATTATTGTTTATCTATATATTTTATGTGCAAGTTCAACACATTTACATGTTTCTAGGGGGAGTGATGTTCACAGGGGGAGCATGAGTGATATGACTTTAGTATTTCATCATATTGTTCCAATCAATTCCAAAGGGGGATATTGTTGATTATTTGGGTTGGTTTTCATTGATGTCAACCCTTGAAGAAAATCTGGTAGAAATTTTCGATAGAAAAAATATTTGGGTAATAAACCTAAGTTTTTTTAATGGATAATGGTATGAGTTTTGATATATTTGTAGGTCGGCCTATTCCAAATGGATAGTACATGTCATGTCATTTCTAGTGGTATGTGGAACGTCACATAACTCCTCATGGTTAGAGAGTTATGGCCATGTGAAGTTGGAGAAAGGTTTGGGTAATGGACCAAGGTTTTTTTTATGGATAATGGTATGCGTTTTGATATATTTGTAGATAAGAATATTCTATATGGATAGTAAATGTCATGCCATTTCCAATAATATGTGGAACATCACATAACTCCTCACGGTTAGAGATTTATGGCCATGTGAAGTTGGAGAACCCTCATGACTCATCTAGAAACCCCAAAAGGTCAAAGTAGTCAAAGTGCTTTAATAGATTTTAAAAGGTAAATAATAAAGTGAATTGATGAGTGTACTTAAATTCAAAGTGAATACAAAATAAATTATTTAAATAATAAAATTAATGGATAAAGTACTAAGTGGACAAGTGGTTAGAAATAGGTGTTATCACCAGAATTTGGTCTGCAAATGGTTACAGGAATCCATCATCTTCAAAACACTCATTAGTTCACTCATGGACCAAAATTCATCTCCAAAAGGTCCAAAAAATATACAACCAGCGATAAAATTAGAATGCGTTAAAAATACACATGGCGTGTGCGCACGTGCGACAGTCAGATCATGTTGGAAAAGAGCACATGTGCCCGATGCGAGACTATGGAAACAAAAAGCTGCACACACCTCAAAACGATGCATTTATGATATTGGTCAGCCTTCCACCCACTTCTGGTTCAGATTCCAAGTTGATTTGACATCCAAATCTCGAATGAATCTGACTGGGGGGCTGGTCAAAGACCTAAAGGTGCCCTAAAGGGCCCCTTATTCACACTAAGAACTGGTTGCATAATACCTCAAAGATATGCTATAAAAGGAAGCCATGGGTGCACTATATTTTCAAATAATTCATTTGTATTGTTATGTTGTTGATATTCTCTTGGAGGATCCTCTGTCCTCATCAAGAGCATACTAGCACCATTTCACTTAGCCATTCATATCACCTCTAGATTGAATGTGCTTTGGATTCTCTTCACCATTTCATTTTAGTTTCTTACTTGTAAGAAGAGCTCAATATTTGGGCATCCAAGAGCCCTCCCTTAGAGGAAGAGGGGACCCAAAGTCTCCCTTTCTCTTCGGTGTTTTCTTTCCACTAATACAATCCTTTCCATTGGTGTCATGAGTCTTGTATATTTATTGTTCTAATGTCCTTATGCACTCTCGTTTAGTTTCTTTTAATGTTCTTATTTTAGTTCTTTGCTTATCTTTTATTCTTTATACTTCTAACTCTTTCCTCTACTACTGTCTTGCCTAGCTAACCTAACTAGACTTGTAAGCAACCTTATTTTGCTCATTTAGGTGACAAAAGTGGTGCAATAGATTGGTGACTCCACTGGGAAAAGGTATCAATTTCCTACCCCATTTGGGTTATTTTGGATCTTCTTTTTGTTTCTTTAACTTGCAAGAACCATAACCGGCCCAAGTCGACCTGAAAAAATCCAATTTCAAAGCTGAGCTAAGAGAATTTCATCCAGAATTTTCTTCAAGACTGTGTAACAGACGTGCACGGGTTTTTTGACCCATAGGTTCATATTCAACGCACTTGCGCCAAAAACACTATATTTCTCAGTGCCTTCTATGCACCTGCACCCATAAGTCACTTTAATTTCACGCATTGGCCCTCACAACGCCTCTATCTATTCTGAGACTCGTGCACCTGTGCAGAAAAACCCACATTCTAATATTTTTTTGATCTATTGAAGGCCCATAGGCTTCTTAAAATTGACTCCTTGAAGATTGTAGCATGCACCACACTTAGATACCCTCTCCATATGAAGGGATTAGTAAAAACATAGGTACTTAGGGGGTTAAAATCATTATCTTTCCACTTTTTCTTTCATGTTGCCAGATGGATGGCTTACTTTGATTAAAGTTTAAGTTGGAATCATTCTACATCACAAAAACTTTCATTGGGACCAAGAATTGGATATCAACCATTGAGTATGCTCTTATCTTGCGCCCCAAAGAGATCTTGAGAATCAGAAAGAGATTGAGGAAAAAATTCATCTCCCTTAAAAAGACAAAATCTTTAGGAGAGGAAAAAAACCCCCTCGGGACTCCTCTTAGTTTATTTTTTCAAGCACATCTTAAGATTGTAACGGGCCCATACATGCCCACATGCTATAAAGATAGGATAGTGATTGAAGTTTACTTTCTTAGATTAAATTACTAGGGAAGTTTAAAAGTTTTGTAATGGGCCTATACATTCCCACATATGCACAATCTAGGATAGTCTCAAAGCTTTCTTAGATTAAATCACATTAGGGATTTAAAGGAATAGTAAGGATCCACATTTCCACATGCTAGTTTCCTAGGGACTTTTAAATTCCGCAAGGTTGTACCAATGACATTTAGTTAATTAGGTAATCAAGATTTGTAAGGACCAAGTGAAGTCCACATGCAGCAAGGTGACACCTAAATTATTAAAAATTGGCACAATTTCACTTGTTCACACACAAAGTTCACCAATCACTCACATAGTTTTATCTAGAAATCCTGGAGGTAGAAGTAAGTGTCCTCCAACGGGATTCCAAAATGCCCCACCATTTTTCTTGACAAAAACTATCCACTCCCACTTAATTTCAACGAAGTTGGTTCACACACCCAATCTCTCAAACAACCACATCTAAATTTTTTCTAAAAACTCACTAAGTTTCCTCCACAGGAGGTGCCAAAAGAATTTTTTTAGTCTAGGTAGGATCTCGGGGATAGGCATCCAAACAACTCCCTGTTATCTGGTTCTCACATCTTCAAAGTAATAGAAGTTGTCAAATAGGGAACTTTAAATCCTCCAAGTCAAGTGTTCCTACACCATAAGGAAGGGAGATACCCGTGAAGGGTTGAAGGCCGAGGTTCGATTGTTCTATGCGTCCCCCCTTGAGGTAACCACCTCTCTGATGGGATCCAGCCCATGACCTATTTCTTAGGCTAAAAATATAAATGTTGCACTTTGACCGAGGTACCTAGTGACCAAATTTTAAGACATCTACCCAGATGGAAATTGTGGGTTGCAATTACACCTTGATTGGATTTTTTGTGGCTATTGGGAAATATTGCCAACTCTTTCGGGATATGCACTCTCTACCCCTCATTATAACTGATTATTTCATCCTTCACTAGTTTCTCTTTTGGTGGCTTCAGACCCCACTGTTGAGTGCTATTGGAAGGTCCAGTTCTATTTGAGAGGAAGGATGTTACATCTTTTAGGACATGAGCAATTGTTTTCTTTGTTCTCCCATGTGGACAAAATCCACCTACTCATATGTATGCTTCTTTATCAATTAATTTATGTATGTTGTTCTTGTGATTACATACGATTGTGAGATATGTGGTGAAGGTCCAAGTTACACAAAGCCTCGTATTCATTAATTGCTCTCATCACCATTTGCACACATCCACTTTGCTAGTCGGACATCATAAGGGACCCATAGAATCCTCGTCATTCCAGACGCTTGCTAAATATCCCTCCCATTCTAGGGGGAGTTCCTAGTCTTTCCAACTCATCATCCATACTTTCTAACAACCCTGTGAGTGCTACTGTCTTGGTATCAAATTTTCTTGGTTCTACTTTTCCTGGGTCTACTTCCCAAGTTCAGACATACCCACACTCTCCTTTACATAGAAGTAGGGGGGCAACTTCTTCTCAAGGGGGAAGTACAAATCCACCTAGTCCCCCTCAAGGGTCAGGTACGCAAAACACTCATACCATGGTCGGAAATAATCCTCCCCCACCACCTCAGATGCCATATTTGGCTTCCCTCAACATACTGGATCTGAATAAACTCACCAATGATCCTATATTGCAAAACCCCACATGGCCTACAATGCCTACCAAACTGTCTTCAGACATCCCCAAGTTTGAAGGAAAAATGGGAGACGATCCTGCCAACCATATCATGACCTTTCACTTATGGTTCTCTTCAAACAACATCAAGAATGATTATGTCCGATTGAGGTTATTTCAACGTACACTCACTAGCTCATCCGCTAAGTGGTATGTAGAAGAAAAATCAGGGTCCCATGTGACCTTTGAATCCTTGGCCAAAGCATTATTGACCTTCTTTCAACTACCAATTTGTCATGACAATGGCCCCTAACTACTCTCAGAATTTAAACAAACCTCCACCATGCACATCGCTGACCACATTCATGAATGGTGTCAATGACATAGTCTCTGCAAAGATGAAGCTACTCCACAACAATGCCTCAATTGGTTCCTCAAATCACTTGTTTCCCTCCTTACCAAAGATGTGGCCACCACCTTCCCCCAGTCTGAAGAAGAAGACATTAGCAAGGCCCAACAGTTCAAAATCGTTTACTCATAGTCAAGGTACTTGTATACGGTACTACCTAATGCCCCAAGACCCATGCCATTTGGCCAGGAAAAACCTAGGATGTCTAACTTAGTAGATGGATTGATTGGTACCACTACACACCACAATTCACATCCCCAAAAACCACCGATGTATGGAACACCTCAATATCCACAAGCATATGGCGGACCCCCTTATTATAATCCTCCCCCTTATCCACAACCATACCCCTTGACCTTTCCTCCACCCACCAACGGACCACCGCCAGCACCCACAATAGACCCCGCGACCCAACAATTTTCGGTACCCCCTCTCCCTTTGTTTACAACCTAAGCACTAGTGAAAGCATGATGCCTTCCTATGCATCCTACGAATCATTACCATAGAATAATCGGTACTTTCCATTCCCTAGTCCCCCCATCCCATTCCTTCATCAAAAGGACAACCACATGATGGGGTTATTTTTTTTCAACCCTCTCTTGTTTAGCAGTATCAAAATTTTGAACAATTGAATACGGATAATCTATCCCATCAATCGAACAATGCCAGAAATAAAGGAAAATATCGAAACAATAATAATCCTGGACCAGGAGGAAACCATAACCNTACCCCTTGACCTTTCCTCCACCCACCAACGGACCACCGCCAGCACCCACAATAGACCCCGCGACCCAACAAGTTTCGGTACCCCCTCTCCCTCTGTTTACAACCTAAGCACTAGTGAAAGCATGATGCCTTCCTATGCATCCTACGAATCATTACCATAGAATAATCGGTACTTTCCATTCCCCAGTCCCCCCCATCCCATTCCTTCATCAAAAGGACAACCGCATGATGGGGTTATTTTTTTTCAACCCTCTCTTGTTTAGCAATATCAAAATTTTGAACAATTGAATACGGATAATCTATCCCATCAATCGAACAATGCCAGAAATAAAGGAAAATATCGAAACAATAATAATCCTGGACCAGGAGGAAACCATAACCAACCACAACAGAACCAACCTATCTAGGGAAACCAAAACTAGGGGAACTAGAACCCCCAAGGAGGAAATAACAACAAACACCGAGGGAAGAACAACAACTATATTCAGACAAACTTCCCTTTTCCCTTTTTGGTGAGTATGGCCATTATACTCACCATTGCCCCCAAATTGCAGACTTCAAACGAATGAAAGAATCCGGTAATGGACCACGTCCTCCAGCCCCACCTGCCCCCTAGCAAGCCCCACAACAATATGTGCAACACCCACCACTAAACATGTTGCAAAACCCCATACCACATCAAGGCATGATGAACACCCAACAAGAGATGCAACCTACCCCACCATAGGTAGGACCATATCACAACCTAGGCACTTCTACAGATCAAACTATCCTCTTCAGTAGTGAGGAAGAACTCCTTCTACAAACATGTATTCGTCAATACAACACACCCTATGACCCTAGTCCCACTACCTTTGAGGCCACCCCAATCATGAATGGCCCACCTTTGATGATTATGCACCCTAATACTGAAACACCTCTTCACATCACTCACATCCCATTGCGCAGGAATGTCCACAACCCTCAAGATAGGGAAGCCCACAATTATAGTATGGTCGATGATTTGGCACAATACACCACTTCCATGTCAGTCTTAGAAGTTCTTCAAACCTGTCCTACTCAAAGGAAGTCATTACTTTCCACTCTAGGGGCAGTCGACCCTGTCGATACTCGACTAATCACATTTGATCTCGACAGTGGAGAACCTCGTCTCCCCGCTCTTGTCGCTTTTCAAATACTGGTTAAAATATAGAATATCACATTCCACCGATACATTATTGATGAATTTGCATCCACATGCATCATGTCCAAAACCGTTTGGCAGAAACTTGGCTTTCCAGACCTAATATCGTCTGCCATTAATCTGAGGGCTTACAACAGATGACCCTCATCTCTTGAGGGGATCTTCCAAAATGTCCCCATCAAACTCAAGGGAAAAACCATTCTTATTGACATTGAGGTTATCGATGCCCCACTCAACTACAATATGTTTTTTGGTCATAGCTACATGTATGCTATGAAGGCATTCGCCTCTTCTGTGTTCGAAACCATGATGTTTCCCCATAACGAAAAGATCATTACCATTGATCAGGTATCACATTATGGGCCGAAACCTTCATCCAACATTAAAAACATCCTCTCTTTTGTGGGAGGCATATCCGAGTTTGGAAAACAGTCCCCCAATCCATTACCCAAATCCCTTTCTTTTACCCCCCACCGAGCGTACAAGATTTCTAGGTAGCCACAATGCTCACCCTTCCTAATATGGTGCTGGAAATCACAGTCTGGTATCTACATCTATCTGAGATGGTCCCTCAACCATCCCTCCCTCCCCAAACAGAAGGAATCTTGATGCATATTCCCATACTTAGCCCCACCATCCCACCCACACTCCCACTCACTAGCACCCATGTTACAGCTGGGGGTAGATAGAAAAGGAAAGAGCCCACTGCTCCACTTCCCCCACATGTCCAACCTCCTTGCATGTTATGCGAGAAATACGAACACCCCACCAACAAGTGTCCATCTCTCCCCAAGATACACAATCTAATTCAACTCCCTCAAGCACCACCATCGCTCGTCGCTTAAACCAGTACTATCATTATCTCCAAGATGTTGTTCAAGCTAATTCCTTCACACAATTATTTCACTAATTCTCCAATGAATCTTGCTTAACCTTTTCCATGAGAATTCCCTCAATATATAGGAGAGAATGAATTAGTTACTTGGATAAGAATGTTCCCACAATATCTGGGAATCCAGTACAAGGAAACATCAATAATTCATCTTTTTCCATGCTTTAGGAAGATCTTGCACCCTAGATATTCAACACAATGCGAGAATTTCACACCCTGGCTTAAGGCAGCCTGTGAGAATCAGGCATTCTCGCACCCAAATATACTAGCATCCTGCAAACCTTCATCAAAAATGAGTTTCTTGGGAAGAGATGAAAGTAACTTTTCTCAGGAGAAAGTTCTTATGAAGAGCCTGAGTACACTATCATCAATACATCATCATGATGACCAAAATCATGGGTAACATAATGCCCCCCAAAGTATGAGGTTGGAGCCAATGACAGCCGAAAGACTTTGTAAGCTCCATGTGTGTGTCAAAAACCAGGAGCACATCTAATCGAAAACCTGCAAACAACCAAGCATCTGCAGAATATCATATATACCAATTCTGAGGTAGGCATTCCCATACTCAGATCATAAATTGATGACATTGTATACATGGGTCATGTCCACCAATCATACACTGTGGATCCATGACGTCAAAAGATAGCATAGCCACCAGGAATACACTGTGGATCTATGCGAAAAATTCAAATTGAGACGACATAGCCACGAGACATACACAGTGGATCTATGTGTCACAGATTATACATACTCCATCACAACCTAGACAAAAGAGATGATATCCAGGGTCTTCCATCTCGTTGCCCAAAGTACGAATCTAACCATGTGATTACATGTGTTGAATTCAAGCATGGCAGAAGCCACTTGATTACTGGTCATTGATGAAACCGTTAACAAGTGCGAGGGAAATCACCATTGATGTCAATGACTCCCAAGGTACATTAGTACAATCCATCGAGTGTGAATGAATGAGTTGAAGTCGAACATTCGACAGAATATTTTGATCAGGGGCCAATTATGTAAACCCACTGTCGAAAGCGAGGAAACTTTCCATTGCGGCATGCAAGCTCCAAGGTACCAAAGAATTTCTAAGTCTTGATTCCGGATAATGAGCTGAATTCGATGGAACAAAACTCGTCACAGGAGGGCCTTGATGTATCCCCCATCAATGACATGAAATGAGTAACAAATTTTGAAGGTGAAATAGAGTATGATGTAAATTGAATTGGACATAGGGAAGGCAAACATGGAGAGAATGGACAACTGCAGATGGACGACTCAATATAGGTTTCAGATGGATTTCTCTTGAACATATGAACGACACGATCAATGATTTGGCAGCATTGACTCCAAGACGACACAGAGAATGACCTTGTAGCAAATCGAATGAGAGACAAATGGATTTCCCAAACTAGCTTCAAATGATGAATAGGGGGTGTCATGTTCAAGAGAGACACTTACTACCAATCAATACGAAGATGAAAAACATATCCCTTTCTCAAATTTTCCCCCACCATTTCTAGCAAGTACCTCTTTATTTTTACGCAAGCTTGAGGAGGATAACATATGCTTGTTGATGTAATATCATCCTTCGGACGAGTCCCTCGGAGTATGTTTAACGAACCCTAGGAAGGAGTGGTTCAGTCCCATATGGGCCTTTCGATGTTTGTTTAACGAGCCCAAAGATAGAAAATTCGAAGGTTTTTCATGATTATAGAGTCTGGAAAAACACTTAAAAAAGAACTCTCTTAGTTCCTTTTTCATAAAGTAGTCTGATGAGACCGAAAAAGAGATAAACTATCACTCAACAAATGTTTTCTTCAAATACTTTAACAAGCGTGAAAAGAACAAGGTCGCTTGGCAATCTTTTCATGTTTAGAGAGTCTGAAAATAGCTTAAAGAGGACTCCATGGGCTCCTTTTTCGTATAACCTTTACGAGTCCGAAAAAGTGATAAAAGTATACTCGGTTACATTCTCACTTATTTACGAGAACGAGAAATAACATAGACTAAGCTCGATAACTTATTCTCATGTATTTACGAGCATGAGAAAGAACAAAGACTAAGCTCAAGATTGTTTTCATTTTTACGCAAGCTTTAAAACAAAACCAAACTATGCTTGGGATAGATTTTAATTTTNATTTTTCACAAGCTTGACATAGAAACAAGAACTATGCTTGTAACCTCTGTTTCATTTTTTAACGAGGTTGCTACAGAGACACAAAAACTGTCCTCGTAAGTGGTTTCATTTTTAAACGAGCTTGAAATCAGAAAACCATGCTCAAAGACCTATGTTTCATTTTTTAACGAGGTTGCCTCAGAGATGCAAAAACTATCCTCAAAACCTTTGTTTCATTTTTTAACGAGGTTGTTGAAGAGATGCAAAAACTATCCTCAAAACCTCTCTTCTTGATCATGGATTCCAAGAGGACCATGCTCCGGAAGGACACCATGTCAAGGGACAAAACTTGGTCATGGCTTCCAAGAGATCTTCACTAGAAGGAAGAAATACACTCTGGAAAGACACCATGTCGAGGGTTGTGGTAGGAGTAAAGAGATTAGACTCTAACAACCCTATTGAAGAGATCACCATGTCAACTACTGGATCTAAGTCATCAGAATTTGAAACCATGGGCGACAACGCCACATAATTGACCTGTGGCGGGGGCGATATCGTCTGCATATAAGAACCATTTAGGGAGGCAATCCAATCGGGGTTGATGAATGAAAGTTGATCAATAGTCACAACTCGTCCATCATGAGGGAAAGATATCACATGAAAAAGAGTAGACACAATAGCTTTCATGGCATAGACATAATCTCACCCAAGGAGTAAAGAAAAATCCAAGGGCTCTTGGACTACCATGACGTCAATAAAGACAGTTTTCCCTCCCAAAGTTACAAGAAAGTGGGGAAGGGTCCCTAAAGGTTGACTAGTTCTTCTGTTAAAAGCTAACAGATTCTGCATAACCGGCACAAGTGGAGGACAACCCAAAGATTGCCAAGCAATAGAGGACAAAATACTAACAGATGAACCTTCATCTATCTACATTTGGGGAACGTCCCGACCACAAACCTATACTGTAATTTGGAAAGGAAGGTAAGAGGGAAGACGAGGTCCAGTTAGCACATCCCAATCAAAACAGATGGCCTCATTACTTGGAGGGGGTTCCATGGGAGAAGGAGAAATACCCCTCGACACGGTAGAGTCTGTATCAACGACAAAAACGTGGGCAGTTTCGGGTTTACTCTCTAGCGGGAGAGTAGGATCGATCGATGATGAGATCCGATCGACCACTTGTGTTTCATTCGCCAGGGGGAGAATGGGGTCGACAGGTGGAAATAGATCGACCGCTTGGGTTTCACTCTCTGAGCGGAGAGTGGGATTGACTGAGGATGGTATCGGATCAACCACTTTGTCAACTAGTTCAACTAAGGATGTGACTAGATTGATGACATGATCAACCAGATTGACTGGTGAAGGGACCGGAGTGATCATTCCATCAACTACAGGTGGGTTGAGAGAAATCTTACGGCAAGCAGCTAGAAGTTAAGGTTTTGAAACATTCATGTCTTCCAGTATTTTAGAGGCTTCATCCATACAAGGGCAAAGGTGAGTGAGATGACTCCCTTTGCATAACATGCACGGGAACTTGACTCTACCTTTCTTCTTCCCAACAATATTGTGACTAGTTGATGGGGGGTCGTTAGTATGTTGTTCAGAGGCTAACGACATGGTTTGGTGAGGGTGTGTAGACCATTCTTTGATAACATTGGATAGACCAAGGCAATCCTTAAGAAGATGGTTACCCTTACAAAGCCTGCAAGGGTACTTGGGCTTACGAGTTATTTGGGTGATCTTGACATCATCGACACTCCCAACACGATTAACAGTAACTGGTTGTTTTCCAACATGTTTGACAACAGTCGGAGGTTTTNATTTTTCACAAGCTTGACATAGAAACAAGAACTATGCTTGTAACCTCTGTTTCATTTTTTAACGAGGTTGCTACAGAGACACAAAAACTGTCCTCGTAAGTGGTTTCATTTTTAAACGAGCTTGAAATCAGAAAACCATGCTCAAAGACCTATGTTTCATTTTTTAACGAGGTTGCCTCAGAGATGCAAAAACTATCCTCAAAACCTTTGTTTCATTTTTTAACGAGGTTGTTGAAGAGATGCAAAAACTATCCTCAAAACCTCTCTTCTTGATCATGGATTCCAAGAGGACCATGCTCCGGAAGGACACCATGTCAAGGGACAAAACTTGGTCATGGCTTCCAAGAGATCTTCACTAGAAGGAAGAAATACACTCTGGAAAGACACCATGTCGAGGGTTGTGGTAGGAGTAAAGAGATTAGACTCTAACAACCCTATTGAAGAGATCACCATGTCAACTACTGGATCTAAGTCATCAGAATTTGAAACCATGGGCGACAACGCCACATAATTGACCTGTGGCGGGGGCGATATCGTCTGCATATAAGAACCATTTAGGGAGGCAATCCAGTCGAGGTCGATGAATGAAAGTTGATTAATAGTCACAACTCGTCCATCATGAGGGAAAGATATCACATGAAAAAGAGTAGACACAATAGCTTTCATGGCATAGACATAATCTCGCCCAAGGAGTAAAGAAAAATCCAAGGGCTCTTGGACTACCATGACGTCAATAAAGACAGTTTTCCCTCCCAAAGTTACAAGAAAGTAGGGAAGGGTCCCTAAAGGTTGACTAGTTCTTCTATTAAAAGCTAACAGATTCTGTGTAACCAGCACAAGTGGAGGACAACCCAAATATTGCCAAGCAATAGAGGACAAAATACTAACAGATGAACCTTCATCTATCTACATTTGGGGAACGTCCCGACCACAAACCTGTACTGTAATTTGGAAAGGAAGGTAAGAGGGAAGACGAGGTCTAGTTATCACATCCCAATAAAAACAGATGGCCTCATTACTTGGAGGGGGTTCCATGGGAGAAGGAGAAATACCCCTCGACACGGTAGAGTCTGTATCAACGACAAAAATGTGGGCAGTTTCGGGTTTACTCTCTAGAGGGAGAGTAGGATCGATCGATGATGAGATCCGATCGACCACTTGTGTTTCATTCGCCAGGGGGAGAATGGGGTCGACAGGTGGAAATAGATCGACCGCTTGGGTTTCACTCTCTGAGCGGAGAGTGGGATTGACTGAGGATGGTATCGGATCAACCACTTTGTCAACTAGTTCAACTAAGGATGTGACTAGATTGATGACATGATCAACCAGATTGACTGGTGAAGGGACCGGAGTGATCATTCCATCAACTACAGGTGGGTTGAGAGAAATCTTACGGCAAGCAGCTAGAAGTTAAGGTTTTGAAACATTCATGTCTTCCAGTATTTTAGAGGCTTCATCCATACAAGGGCAAAGGTGAGTGAGATGACTCCCTTTGCATAACATGCACGGGAACTTGACTCTACCTTTCTTCTTCCCAACAATATTGTGACTAGTTGATGGGGGGTCGTTAGTATGTTGTTCAGAGGCTAACGACATGGTTTGGTGAGGGTGTGTAGACCATTCTTTGATAACATTGGATAGACCAAGGCAATCCTTAAGAAGATGGTTACCCTTACAAAGCCTGCAAGGGTACTTGGGCTTACGAGTTATTTGGGTGATCTTGACATCATCGACACTCCCAACACGATTAACAGTAACTGGTTGTTTTCCAACATGTTTGACAACAGTCGGAGGTTTTNTTACTTGGATAAGAATGATCCCACAATATCTGGGAATCCAGTACAAGGATAACCATTCAAATGCCAACCCATCCTTCTAGAAGATTCCCTTCTAGAAACATTGAGAATTCATCTTTTTTCCATTCTTTAGGAAGACTTTTCACCCTAGCTATTCAACACAGTATGAGAAGTTCACACCCTGGCTTAAGGCAGCCTGCGAGAATCAGGCAATATCGCACCCAAATATACTAGCAGCCTGTGAACCTTCTTCAAAAATGAGTTTTCTGGGAAGAGATGAAAGTAAATTTTCTCAGGAGAAAGTTCTTATGAAGAACCTGAGTACACTATCATCAATACATCATCATGATGACCAAAATCATGGGTAATAATAGGCATTGCCAACTGACCCTTATTCAAAACCCTACACCCCCCCCTCCAGCAGGACCAGTGAGTACCCGTACCCCATCCCTTGATGTGGTTCATATCTTCTCGCCAGAACCTGAGGCAATCCCTACTCCCCCATGGTTCCTAGATGATTTATATGAATATTTTCCCACAAATCCCCCCAATTCTCCAATTCATTTCCCCACGAAAATTCTACACCCGACTACCACTTTCAACCCACAATATCTCAATATTTGGTTTATGTCGAATGAACCATCGCAACCTCCTTGCAATACCCCCTCTACATCGTCACCCTCTCCAAAAACTATTCCACCAAGATAGACCCAAAGGAAAACTCCCCCGACCTAGCAGCACGACACCTGTCAAGCTGCCCTACCATCTTGGCATGGAGCATCAAGCCCCAGGAAAAATGCTCACCCTCCAGTGCCCTCTCCATGATCCTCAGCTAACCTCCACTGATTCCTTGAGTCACAAGAGAATTGTAGACTCTCACGATCATCGCTACCACACAAAGATGTACAAGGGATTCCATCGCCCCAATACTCACCATGAAGTTGGACATAAATTTCTCCCCCGAATAATATCTCCGGCCTAAGATGACCAACTGACCATCCCTGGGTACTACGGGCTCCGTCGGTAGTGGAGTTCCCCGAAAAGCGATCCCAGTCAAAAAATATACATCCTCCACCACAGTGAAGGCTAGCTACTCACCCCACACCATAAATCAATGTAGGCTAGGGCTCCACATCCTGATCAGAAACTACAAAAGATACTTTTGTGCCCTCACTAGCAAACAATAAAAAAACTTCAACAACCCACATGTTGCCAAAGCATCTCGAACTGTCGGCTCCTCATTCCTCACTGCCTCCCTCAGGCATGACCAGTCCCTCTCTCTCCAGTGAACCAACATCATCCAAATGATCACCTGCATCCACATATACAACACTTGATTAGCCATCATAACCCACAAAAACATCAAAATCTCAAAAAAATATAAGTTTTTACACCATCCAGTTTTTCCTCAAAGGCGTGGTTGTTTTTCCCCACAAGCGCACAAACATGCGCGCCTGTTCATCCCCGAGTCGCACACTCATGCGTGACTATTGGCCATACATAAGCGCATTCATGCGCCTCTGTCACACATATAAGTGTAGATGATAGTGTGATTGTTCACTACATAGCCGCGCACACATGTGAAACTGTTAGGAATACAGACATGCATGTATGCAATCTTGTGCCTTGCACAGGTGTGCATGCCTTGCATGCCTATTTTCCCCATTAGGGAACCCCCATGTGTGGATGTCTGCATTATAGGTGCTCACCCATGCACACAAATTTCTTAATTTCTCGAGCACTGGGGGCCCACACCCACAAAACCTCCTGTACGATCCTCCGTACAAGCCCTGCCCAAAAAAAGAAACCCTACTTCTAAGAAAGAGGATACAACAACTAAATTGAAGCTCAATGATCCTGAATCGGCTACCTCGATCTCCTGGAATCTCCAAATCTCCTCTAAAATTGCTCGTTCACTCAATAAGAAAACAGGTACAAATGAGGTGGCTTTGTGGATCCTACAACTATATATAGTCCATTTTTCCAAACTTCCAGACTCAATTCTGGGAGCTCCGGCACCCGTTTTTCGATTCGTCTGTTATCGGACTAATCGGTAGGTATGGACACTAACATATCTCCCTAGATCCACCTGGATCTAGAACAAAACAGGACAGAACATGACTCTTTCCCTAAGTTTTGACCATTAAATTAGCTAGTAGGAAGGAACAAGTAAAATACCTTAATATCGCTTCCCAGGGTCTTTGTTGCTCTCACTTCGCTCCAGTGCTCTCGTGAGGTCAAGACCAAGACAACACAAACCAACCAAAGTGAATATAGAAAAATATATTCAACTGTCAACTTATGTGTATGATCAAGGAATTACACAATAAAGTGAGAANTTCCTTTCGATGGTTCTTGGCTCCAACACACACACTTTCTCAATCCTTGTATGAAGAAGATCAAATCCTCTTGATAGACTTGCTAGAGTCTCCAAGATATTGTTCAAGCTAAGTCCTTCACACAATTCTTTTACCAATTCTCCAATGAATCTTGCTTAACCTTTTCCATGAGAATTTCATCAATATATAGGAGAGAATGAGATGGTTACTTGGATAAGAATGATCCCACAATATCAGGGAATCCAGTATAAGGATAACCATTCAAATGCCAACCCATTCCTTTAGAAGATTTCCTTCTAGAAACATCGAAAAATCATCTTTTTCCATGCTTTAGAGAAGGTTTGCACCCTAGCTATGTTACACAGTGCGAGAAGTTCACACCCCAGCTTAAGGCAGCCTACAAGAATGAGTCATTCTTGCACCTTGGGATACTAGCAGCCTATGAACTCTCTTCAAAAATGAGTTTTTTGGGAAGAGATGAACATAACTTTTCTCAGGAGAAAGTTTTTATGAAGAGCCTGAATACACCAACATCAATACATCATCATGATGACCAAAATCATGGGTAACACCATCTTCATTCATGGGATCAGGACCCCATTACCTACATAATTCCATTCCCAGGCCATTTTCCATCCTCAGCCCCTGGGGGACCTTTTTCTCATATTACACTCAGGTACGCATGCTTACATTATTAAATAAATGTTATTTAATATTTCTCTTCAGATATTGTTCATGTCGAGTATTCGGTTTTCATGTGTGCAAGTACCTGATCATTACACCTCAGCAGCATCCTTTCAGGTATATTATCGACACTGGCATGTAGTCATTCCCTCTGAATATCAAAATGCATATCCCAGTCACACCCTCCGATATTTTCCCCTAGGATCCCTATATCTGACTCTATAGTGTTGTCACCTCCACTGCATTTTGGTATTGTCACCCGATAGCACTCTCCCCCACATGAGTTGTCCCATTCATAGTTCTCCTAGGCATTTTGACACTCATGTTGTTTTCACCTCTTAGGGATGGGAGTCCCAATAGTCTTACATAATGTCGAGAACCAGCCACATACTCCTCCTCATTTTGCTAACCTGCCCAAATGGATTCCCAGGTTACTTCATCATGGTTCTATTCTGACTGCATCCCTGCAATATCATTAACCATCAATTTCATCCACCATCAGTTTGCCCCTCTATAGATTGTCCTCCATACGTTTTCCTAATACAGAAACCCGCCTATGGGACCCTAACCCTCCACTTGTTTTCCAAACAACTTGTGGCATCATCAGGCCAACCCATCTTACACTGGGGCACCCGTTTTTGTATCTTCATAGTTATACCAACTTATTTTTTATTCATTTGTTAATTGTACAAACCCTTTTTCCGCATTTTCATAGCTTTCGGTTGTCACCTTTAGCGACCTTCATTTTCCCAGGAAAGCAACCCTTTTCACCCTTGGTTGGGGCATTTTTCACTTCCCAAAATCAATGAAATTATCCATAAACCATGAGTATCTTACATCCCATACACCTTTTTGATCCCAGTGTTTGTCCATTTTGTCGTGCCTCTGGCACAACTCACCCTCGTCTAGTCGTCCCCCTGATGCTAGATTCAGTTTTACAGTTGCTTCCACTTTGCATATCTCCCCAACCAAGGGCAGTCTTGAGTCTCACCACATATTGACTTCATCCATGTACCTCATCAGTTCCTGATCTCATCCAATGGATTTCAGGAATCCCTTTGCTCCTTGGAGTCACCTCTCCCTTTCTGTCGACATCAACATGGTTTCTAGAAGGGTGATAGTATATTGAATCTCATTACCTTTACAATGAGGAGTCTCAGACGACACAGGGAAAACCACCATTGTTCTCTACTCTCATTTACCCCCATAACATTTGAATTCAACACTATCTCATGTTACGGTGGGTCTTACTTTGCGACTATTGCAGTTGTTTTATCTTAGCCGAAGACCTATGAAATTTGATAGACTATCAATGTCTACACATTATCGACACTTCTCACAGGTGTCCTTACCTTTTTCAGAGTTTGTTCACCATCAGAATTGTCCTCCATCATTATCAAACTGCCCCGAAGGGATCTGCAGTGATCTACGTCCACACACAACTTCAGTTATTGTATTACATATTTTTGAGTCACATGACACGAGCGTGGGGCATGCCGGCCTCATTTGTACATAGTTTTATTTTTTTCCAAATCTTGGGAAAGGCTTGGGTCCTACAGGTTCCCCTCTCCTTCCAATGGGTTTCTCTTAACACTCCCCACAATGCTCTTTCTTACACAGGTACTCTCAGTAGAAGAAACATTGATGTATTTCGGCTATACGTATGCTCCTAACCTCACACATCAAGGGGCATCTGTTATCACCGAAATTTTGTCTACAAATAGTTACTGGAATCCAGCATCTTCAAAACACTCATTAGTTCACTCATGGACCTAAATGCATCTCCAAAAGGTCCAAAAACTATACAACCAACAATAAAATCAAATTAATCTGTTGCACCTCTTTTTTCACCTAAATAAGCAAAATAAGGGTGCTTACAAGCCCAGTTGGGTTAGCTAGGCAAGACAATAGTAGAGGAAAGAGTTAGAAGTATAAAGCATAAAACATA
>JZKD02S1693099.1:121968-133914 GCA_000966675.3 Picea glauca | reverse complement strand
AGGAAAGGAATGTGTCTTTGTATCTGTATTAATGGCAGTAATCGTCGCTCTTGAACATGACACCCCTCTTTTTCATTTGAATCTGGGTTTATTAATCCATTTGTCTCTTGTCTGACCTTCTGCAAGTTCATATCTCGGGTCGTCTTTGAGTCAATACTGCCAAGATCGTTGTCGTGTCATTCATATGTTCAAGAGAAGTTCAACTGAGACCTTCTTTCGAGTCGGCCATCTGTAATTGTCCATTCTTACCATGTCGGCCTTCCCTGTGTCAGTCCCAAGTCACATATGTATTTTACTCTATCCTAAATCTGTTACTTATTTCATGTCATTGATGGGGGATACATCAAGGCCCTCCTATGATGAGCCTTTTCCTGTTGAATTCAGCTCATTATCTACGAAAAAGGCTTAGAAATTATTTAGAACCTTAGAGTCTACATGCCTCAATGGCAGGTTCTTCGCTTTCGACAGTGGATCCACATCATTGATCCCTAATCGAAATATTATGTCAAGTGTTCGATTTCAACTCATTCATTCACACTTGTTGGATTGTACTAGGGTACCTTGGGAGTCATTGACATTAATGGTGATTTCCCTCACACTTGTTAATAGTTTTCATTAATGACTAGTAATCAAGTGGTTTATATTCATGTTCGACTTCAACATCTGTAATTACGTGACTAGAATTGTACTAACAGACGATGGATTGAAGACCCTGGACTTCATCATTTTTGGTCCAGGTTGCGGAGGAGTATCTGTGATTTGTTTTGACACATAGATCCACTTTGTATGTCTCGTGGCTATGTTCATACTTGAGTTTTTTATGCATGGATCCACAGTGTATTCCCAGTGGCTATGTAGAATCTTGTTGACATGGATCCACGTTGTATAAATGGTGGCCATGACCTACATTTATGATTTCAATCATTTACAGTATGGACATGGGAATTCCTACTTCAGGCATGATATGATATTGTACATATGCTTGATTGTTTGCAAGTTTCTGATTGGTGCACCCCTAGTTCCTGACACATACATGCTTATTTTACAAAGTATTTTGGCTATCTTGAGTTCCAGTCTCATACTTTGGGGGGCATTTTGTTACACATTATTTTGGTCACCCTGATGATGATTACATAAACATGTGTTCAAGTTCCCAATATAATCTTTTGCCTGAGAAAAGTAACCTCTTTCCACCCTTGCAAGATGTATTTTTGGAAGGCCGTCGTGGGAAGCTCTCTTTATACAGTGCGAAAATCCCTAATTTTTGCACGCTGTACTATAGCCATTCCATGATATTTCCGCAACCTGATATATAGGCAGGTCATGGCGGCACTTTGAAACTAAAAGAGGAAAGAAGTTCTAGCAGCTTCTAGAAGTGGAATCTTCTGGAAATATGAAGTGGCGTCTGTGTGGTTACGATCCTACTGAATTCTCTGATTTGATGAGATCATCCTCATCTCTTTAACCACTTTACCTTCTCCTATATAATGATAGGCTTCTCATGGAAAAGGTTAGAGGTACAAGCATAAATAAGCATAGAGATTGAGAAAAGAATAGGTTGAAGACTGTGAAGGATCTTATTTCAAGTAATGCTTGAGGCCTCCATTCATCCATCAAGATTTTGAGAGAAATATTCATACAAAAGGTCAGAGAAAATGTATGTGTGTGTCAGAACGAAGGGCCACTGAAAGGGAACTTGCGACATCAAGGAAATTCGGTTGTATCTTCTACCTTTCATTAATATAATACGGTGGTATGTCTCTTTCCTATAACATGATTGATATTTTATTACATGACTCCTTGATCACATGTTTAGGTTATCATTGAATTTTGCTATTGCTACTTTCACGTTGGTTGATTTGTGCTATTACAGATCTGATCTCGTAAGGAGAATTGGAGCAAAGCAGGATCAACAAAGACATAAGGAAGCAATTCATAAGGTATGTTATCTATTCATATTTTGGTAATTAAATTCAATGATCATAATCTAGGGAAATTGTATTGTTCTGTCTTGTTTTGTTCTAGATCCAAGCGGATCTACGGGGATTAGTTCATGTACACATCTACCGATTTACCCGTTAACATGATGGCTTGGAAAAAATAACAAGTAAGAGGGTCGAATTCCAGGTATGCTTGCATGGAGCAATTTAGGGTTATAGCATGTTGCAAGTGCTAAGAGAGGATTAGTTGTATGCCAAATTGAGCAAGTGCTCGTTTTATCAAAACATAATTCACTATTTGGGGCATATCATATCGGAAGAAGGGATAGTTGTGGACCCTGAAAATATTGAGACCATTAAAGGGTGGACAACACCTAAAAATGTAACAGAAGTCAGATCCTTCATGGGTTTAGATGGCTATTATAGAAGGTTCATTGCAGGGTTTTCGAGAATAACTCACCCCATCACTTCCTTGCAAAGGAAGGGGAAGAAATTTCAATGGACAGAAGAATGTGAAAGAAGATTCCAGCAATTGAAGCATCGCTTAACCAATGCTCCAATTCTAAAGATTGCAGATCCGAATGAATATTTTGTGGTTTGCAAAGATGCATGTAAAGAAGGACTAGGAGGATTCCTTAGCCAGAATGGGTTTGTGATATGTTTTGAGTCCAGAAAATTGAAAGAGCATGAAAGGCTCTATGCCACTCACGATTTGGAGTTGGAAACCATTGTACACGCTCTAAATAAATGGAGACATTACCTCAAGGGAAATAGGTTTGAACTCAGGACAGACCATCATGGTCTGAGGTATTTGTTTGATTAGCCTACATTGAATGCCAAGCATAGCAAATGATTGGAATTCCTCTATGAATATGACTTTGATATTAAGCACATCAAAGGAAAGGAGAACAAAGTGGTTGATGCACTCAGCAGGAGAGTGCATTAACTTCATGCTACAACCATCAACATGTATCAGACGGATATTCAAGGCAAAATCTCTAAGGCTACAAAAGTTGATTCGTAGTACATAGAATTGGTAACAAAATTGTAGCAAGGTAAAATGCAGCAGAAGGATGAAGATTTCGAATTGGGAATTGATGGAATTCTCTTGTACAGAAATAGAGTTTATGTACCAAACTTTTATGAATTGAAGAGTGTGATTTTATAATAAATGCACAATGTACCTTATGCAGGACACCCAGGATATCAGAAAACAATTTCAGTAGTCAAAATCCAATATTATTGGCCAAGAATGAAGAAGGAAGTTGCTAAATTTATTGCCAAATGCTTGGAATGTCAAAAGGTAAAGGTTGATCATAGACACCCAACTAGTTTGCTACAACCATTAACCATCCCCGGGTGGAAGTGCGAAGTGTTGACAATGGATTTCATCACAGGATTTCCTAGAACAAGCAAGCAACATGATGCAATCATGGTAGTAGTGGACAAGCTTACTAAAACTACCCATTTTATTCCATTGAAGACCACTCACAAGGAAAATAACGTTGTTGATATCTATATGAGGGAGGTAGCATGACTGCACAGTATTCCCAAGAAAATTGTGTCTGACAAAGACCCAAAGTTTACCTCAAATTTCTTGAGAGGACTATTTGAGGGGTTCATAACGAACCTAAACTTCAGCACAGCCTATCACCCTGAGTCAGATGGACAAACAAAAAGAGTAAACCAAGTGAAAGGAGACATGCTAAGGATGTATGTGATGGAAAAACCATCTAAATGGGAAGATTATCTACACTTGGTAGAATTTTACTACAACAATGGGTATCAAGCATCACTGAAGATGAGCTCATTTGAAGCACTTCATGGAAGAAAGTGCAACACCCCAATAAGCTAGGACAATCCAGCTGATAGGGAAGTGGTTGGGCCAGAGTTGATCAAGGAAATGGAAGAGAAAATGTTGAAGATTAAACAGAATTTGAAGGCTTCCCAAGGTAGACAAAAAACTTATGAAGACAAAGGTAGAAACCAGAGAGAGTTTAAAATGGGTGACCATGTTTTCCTGAAGGTGAAAGCCAACATAAGTTCCCTAGAGTTGGGAAGTTGTTCCAAGTTGGCAGCTAGATTTTGTGGACCATTTGAAATCCTAGAAAGGATTGGACCATTAGCTTATATGCTTACATTGCTTGCATCCATGACTATTCATAATGTATTTCATGTATCATTGCTCAAGAAATATATACCTGATACTAATCATGTGATTGATTGGAATGTAATCCAGGTGGAACAAGAAGGCACCTTGCAAGTGCATCTTGTGTGCATACTAGATTGGAAGAGAAAGCAACTCCATAATCGAGTCATAAAGCTTATAAAGGTTCAGTGGACCTAGTACGGTCCTGAGGACGCAACATGGGAGCATGAAGATGCTATGAAGGCAGAGTACCCACATCATTTTGAATATTTTGGAAATCTTGTTATTGTTGTGTAAAGAGTTGCACCGAGGACAGTGAAAAAATAAGGGGAGGGCATTGTAACATCCCAAGGCCAAACCCCTGTTGAATTGTAATTATTCTTATAGGCTGGTGAGCGAAGTGGTTATAAGCTGAGAGGCTTTATGTGTTTATTAGGATGGTGAGCCAGATGCTAGGGCCAATGAGCCTAATTTTGTATATGTAAATACATACATATCATTAATAAAATTACATTGTTGTGTGTAGACCCCCCACAAAGAAAGAGTTATGGGGGACTAAGCTCCACTAGGTGGGGAAGGGGATAAGTGTCTAGGAATAGGGGCTAATCTAGAGAGCTTACCTCTATAGGAATAATATTATATTATTATTTTCTAGAAGCTAAGGTTTGATATAACCTTGTTGTCTTAAGTTCCTGGGGGAAAGGGGGGACGAGTGTTAAGTGGAACTCATGCGGATTTAGGGAGACATGTGTCAACCTAAGTGCATGCAGTTTTAGTGGGCAAGTAATCTCATTCGGGGGTTTTCTCACCATGCTCACGAGTCTCACGATTCTCACAACAGTCACAGATCCTTCACCATTGTGTCTGTACTCTTGTGAGGTTAGACACCTTGGAAGAGAGACACACTCCCCACTGATGCACACGTGATTGTAACCTGCAATTATTGGACGTCATCCTGTGTATTTTTCCTGTGAAGCTCAATGTGTTTGTATTCACCTGAGACGTGTTGTGTCTTAGCGTTTGGTTGTTGCCACTTTTAGTGTCCATACCCATTTTATGTTGTTGTCATCACCCGTGTGTTAGCTGAATGTTGTTGTTGTATTACTTAGGATATGAATTGAAGAAGTAGGTTGTTAGGCCTGTGAGAAACTCTCCCAGGTGAGAGAGTTTGCTTGGAAGTGAGATCTCTTGGAGAGAGTCCCATAGCAACTATAGTACTCTGAGACTTCTGGTCCAACCTGTTATTGAAGCCCAAGGTAAGGGAGGTGTAGTAGTCGATGGAATTGTATTAGTGAAGTTGTACCCTCCTGGGGTGGAGCAGGCATGTGGGGAATGAGGGTCTATGGGTTGTGGGTGTAAGTGGCTCCTGGGATAAAATATCCTTCATGTTGTTCTGTGCAACTTCCTTGTTGTCCTTGCCAAGCCTAGAATTCCCTTTCTCGGTGGAGTTTAGTCCTAGCTCGGGGGTGATCCACTACAAAGTGTGATGAGTAGCGTGGTCTAAGGATGGGAGGTTCATGGAAGGTCTGCACATAGTTGGTGGTCACCTATTAAAATATAAGTACCAATTCTTTGTTCGTTGTATGTTGTGTATTTGTATTTGCATTATAATTAATAAATAATGCATGTATATATATGTTGTATGTAGGTGCTAATGTTGCTTCCGGATGAACATGTGTATGAGTAGGGTATTGTCGTTTGTTTAATTGCATTAGATAGATATATATGTATATGTGTGAATACCAGATGTTATCTCTATCTTCAGGTTAAGTTTTATATGTGATTATTTCCGCAAAGTTACTCGGTGGCATGGTCTGGCCTAATGTTTAAGGCCGAGAATGTCACATAAATGGTATCAGAGAAGTAAAGGAAATTAAAAGGTTTCTTCAGTAGCATTACCCGGCCAGGGTCGCCGACCGGGAGATGTTACACAAACAACAACCTCTGAACCTAAAACACAACAAACAACTTCTTTGCAGCTACAAAATCTCTTTCTAGGGTTGACAGACCATTGATTCGATGGAACAACGATTTAAAGAATCAAACAAGCTTCATGCTCAGCTCTGCTACAAAGACTACGTTGAACCCTAGTTGCAACGAATACCTTCAGACTTCATTGCACATCATTTCCTCTTCTTTCAACAAGAAAGTTGACAATTTACAAAGTAGGTATAATCCTATTTTTTTGTGTGAGTGGCGAAATCAGCTACTAGTCAGGCACGTACTCGCATGATATGGAGTTTTGTTATCCGACTGCTACCACTATAACCTTCAAGTGTGCCCACAATGCTCCATATGTGATAGAAAAGGTAAGTCGAGGTTTCGAACTAGTGATATATCATAACAGAGTGACTTAACTATACACTCCATGATCATCTACGGTAAACCCCGGGGGCAAATATAATCTTATTTAATAAAATATATACTTTTTAAAATAAATTTACATGTTTCAATTAAAAATAAAAACTCTAAAATTCATTATTAGAATAGAGTAGGACTATGCATCCACATTCAAAGTAAAGCAGGTTAAAGTATGTGATCCATCATCTTGAAAAAAAAAAACGTAAGACACCACTTATTTCATCTTATTCATCTTATATATAAATATGATAATAAAACAACAAAAACCATAATACAAATCAAATTCACATTTTTTTAAAAATAAATATCATTTTGCAACCATTTTTAAGTTCTTTATAATATCCCCGGATGGGGTGACACATGGATCACAAGCATCGTTGGATGGGGCAATTACGAGGGTAGTTAAAGCCCCTCATTTCCACCCTCCTCCCCTGTCCAGTCACGATGGTTAGTTTGCATGAGAACCAAGGTTTAGTGCGTTGGGCCTTAATGGAGACCTAGGCTCGGCTCCTCGACATCAGTATGATTTGGTTATGGCCATTACTCTTGCACTAATGGCTACTAGAGCCATAAAATCCTTCGTCCTCTTGGTCTTTTCATCCTACAGGAAGCTCTATATTGGGCACTTGGGTGCTATGCACATAATCATTTTTCTTGTTCTGCTCCACGACTTAGCTCGCACCACTAGTGTTTCTGTATGCTTGGAACTATTCTCAGTCATGCCACGAGAAAGAGGCAAGCCTCGACGAGGGCTAGCCTACTACAACCGGTTTGGCAGACACAATCACCCAGGACTAGCCTCTCGATCTCTCATACCAGGCGGCTCGGACCATCCGAGTTCTTCTAGTCAGAATTGGTTTGAAGAGGCTCAACCAGATCCTCGTCCTTCCGGTACAGAGTCTCTCCATGGAGGTTTCCCAGTGGAAGAAGAAATTCCTCCCAATTGGGAGAAATTTTTTCCTTTCCTGTCGTCAACCGCCTTGGAGCACCGGCCTACCACCTTCACCACCATTTATTTCTAGGAGCTAGTTGAGACGGGTTGCATCGTGGAAGAAGAAGTCTCACCTCTAGAGGATCACTCAGGACAAAATTTAACCGCCGCCATGGACGAGGACCTGGTCACGGATTTCGCCGCTGTAAATGAATCTGTTGCTGCTACCATGGATGAAGACCTTGATGATGACTAGGATCATGATGACAAAGCTGATGAAAAGACTCACCCAACTCCTAACTCTTACAAACTCACAAAAGACCACTTGTCTTGATCTTTGAGATGATAAAGGACCTGACAGAGCAACAACACTGTCAAAGCATCTTCAACAAGCGTCTAGACGTCCCGTATGACTCCTTGTCAGGCGATCCTAAGAAGAGTCGATGCCCAACTTGTTGTCAGCCTTTCATCTTTCGACTCCATCAAGATGGATGCCCGGGTTTGCCCCATGTCTAGCATTTTCACAAGTTTTTTCTCTGGTTTAATGGCTAATGTTTTGCAATTTTTGCATACCATAGTCTCTGGTTTAGGTTTGATAGGTGGTCGATGAAAGAAGTCCACCGCCTGTTCTGGTTTCCACGCTTGTGGCTGAACAGGTGGCAAGTCCCCATGTTTGTATGTCGACAATTGTCGTTTTTTCTTATAGTTTTGGAACAATAAACAATCATCTTGTCCACACGTTTTAGTTTCCACTACAGTGACAAAACAATTGACGTGCTATAATATACACTCAGACAAATATGTTTTCTGCTAAGACAAGGTAATATTATTTCTATTTACAAAAACAAAAGTTCTTTATAATAGTGTTGAAGATAAACTAGTACATTTCTTCCATCAATTTATGATGCTTTAAAGTTAAGTAGCATTGCATTCAAGATAAACTAGTACATTTCTTCCATCAATTTATGATGCTTTAAAGTTAAGTAGCATTGAATTCAAGGAAGAATTCAATTTGAAATTATAATTACATTAATGGCAAGTTGGAAATGATGGGTGATATCCTATCCTATAGTATATTATACGTAATCATAAAAATAGGATAATTACTATGAAATTGTGGTCGCATCACACCTAGCTTAACCAAACACTAATAATTTCATAGAAGTTATGTTACTCATCAACTTATATGAGAATGGAATATAAGTCCAGTGTGAACTTGCCGACGGTGTAGCATAATCCGTAGGTAAAACTACTAGCATAAAATATGAAAAGTGCGATCACATTTTAGATTCATTATCACATGGAGTTCATAAGTTACTATATAGTTTAATTGTGAAGTGTGATTAGTTTCTCTCAAACCGAATATGCTAAGAGCACCATTAGTTTGATTTTAGAATTTGTAATAAGTGGAAGAATTTTAGAGGCTTATGACATGTCTATATCTTCTCCTTTTTCTTCCTTGGGATTATGTCGTCACCTTTTCCTTCCTTGGGATTATAGGTAAACACAATTGACGGTTATTTTTCATTATATTTAATTTATTTCGATTTCTTGTCGACATGTTGATTCATTATCTTTAATTTATTTTGACTTCTTATCCTCTCATTCCGTTTCCTTGTTTGTTGTGGTATCTTGAGTGCATATTTCTTGTTTACCATGGGTTCGAGAGTCATGAGGGTAGCCTTGATGTTGATCATTTCTTGGGAAAGGATGTGGAATGGTTATCACTTCTTCTTTCTAATTATATGATTGTGTCCTTTGTGTCTTCATAATTTAGAATTTGTACAATATCTTTATTTAATGTGTCCCTAATGTTTCCCTAACGCTTGGAGTAATTGTTTCAAATTAAAATATATATTATTAAGAAAATGGAGTAATTGTTTCAAATTAAAATGATATATTATTAAGAAAAAGGGTATTTACTAATGGTTGATTGTTGATTGGAAACCAATTTCGATATGACGTTGATAACTCATTTTTGTTGTTGCTTAATTCCTTGAACTCTGTGGGTGTTGTGACTAGCTTAGTAGCATCACATAAGTCTTTTAGAATTGGACTCAATTCATGCAGTTAAAGGATCAACCAATGAGACTGTGATTGCTCTATATTCCATTATAGGATGCTCGATGGCTCTGTAATCATCAATTGGCGTGCTTGAGGTTTCTTCAAAGTCCTAGAGACCATGAAGAGACTAGTCATAAAATTTATGGTCTTCTTCATGTATTTACCTATGAATGTTACATCATCTAAAATATTTTTCTTCAAAGCATTCGTAATAATAAATGAAGTTCCCTCAACATTTTTCATGTTGTTAAATTGTGTATTGTTGTCATCCTTGATACCAACCTGCTTGCTTTTCTATTTGGACCTCTCCTTCCACCATCTAAGCCACACTTGACTTCTGTTGTTTTTTTAGGTCTATATGGAACTTTAGGGAACATGAAAACATAAAGATATTTGGTTTGTCATTTCCACACTCCTAGCCATGTTGCAATTTCCTATGTGATGGCATCATCTTGGATGATCAACGATAGTGGGTACACCTTTATTTTATTGCGTACGACCATCTTTCACTAAATGTAAGTATTATCCCTTTCAACTTTGAATGACAAATATTTAGCATAGTTATTGATGACATACTATAAAACCTAAATTGTAGCTTGAGTAGTGCTAATCATGTTGTTATACCATTTTGCGAAACATTTTTCGTTGAATTATTTGTTGTCCATGTCTTTAAAGACATGTCATTGTGCAAACATTTTTGATACTACGTATTTATTAGGGTTGGTCATCCAATAAAACATCGAAAACCTTCCTTACACGGGTTTGAAAAGTTGCATATTATTTTAACACGTATTTTATATTGGAATTGTTTTATATTAAAAAATTTCAAAATATAAGTCGCACGTTACAGTATACGTTAAAAAGAAATAGCTCACCCACCCTGCAACTCTATAACGCTTTAGGTGAAGCCAGAACTGTATGGTAAGGTTCGATTGGAACCTTTTTATAATTTTGGCATCTCTTGATATAGGGGAGGTCATATTTTATATGTAAATCCATATCTTAGGTTTTAAATCCATATCTTAGATTTTATTGTAGGTGTTGTGGAAATATTATTTTTATTTTTGAATTTTTTTATGGGAATCTTCCAAAATATATTTTGGTGAAATTTTCATTTGAATTTACACTCTCAATCACTTGATTTAGTTTTAACCATTTTTAATTGATAAAAAAATAGACCAAAAAAGAAACTTTATTAACAAATTATTTGTAAAAAAATAATTCATAGTTTTATCTAAGATAATAATAAAGCTATCTCTTGATTTCAGAATGTCATATCTTATATGTGACGTCAAAATTAGAGAGTTGGTAAATTACACCATGTACGTTGCAAACATTTTTACAAGTCCAACAAATCCACGTGAATCTCCGCGTAACGAATTTTGTTATGTATTTCAATCAGGTAACTCTATATTGATTTTGTGATTTCTTTAATAAGACAGAATTGTCATCAACTTAAAGTGCAAGTTCACCCACCATTGATTTGGAGTTGTCGTGAATAAAAGGGTATGCTATGTTTTTTTTTATAAGTAAGATTGTATAAAATTCTGTTAAAATGAGGGTTACAAAAAAACATTCGTTGTTTTAGGCTATAAACATTGAGTTTCTTCGTGGGGAAACCAGCTTAACTAGCAGAATATTACCAAAGTTTAAGTCTTAAGTTACTGAGCATAAAAAAGTATCTACTAATATTAATAAAGCCCAAAATTCTGGTCCCTAACATTGACCATCATAATAGTAATAACCATTGATAGTATCTGTTATAGGTGGCTATCATGATGAAAAACCACATTCACACATAGAGCATAATAACAACGACACCTGAACATATCACGTAGTGGGGCTGTAATGCTGCCACGTGTCTGGGAGGAAGGCGTTGAGTGTCGAGTCCCCGAGACGAGCCAACTCCTCCTCGACTGGTGTCACGTCCAGTTGCATGGCGTCCTCCAGCTAGGCTAGTGGCACATTCTCCTCCTGTCCTAGTGCTTCGTGCTCCGAAGTCCCCAGTGGGGGATCTGGTGCCAATATTGGTGTCACAACTCCTTCAGCTTGAGCTTCTTCTATTGGGGGGTGATGGGCACCCTGGATTGATGAGAGCAGGTGCGGGAATTGTGATGCCTTGTCGTCCAAAATCTCTAGGCGAAACCAGAGGTCATCCAAGTCCCATCGCAAGTCAAATACCAGGCCTTGCAACAGTGTGAGGCATGTTTGCAATTCAGAATCTGGGCCTACACTAGAGTCGACTCGTGAGAAAGGTTGTTGTCGTTAGTTCTGGCTTGCCTAAAGCAACTGGGAAGTCGAGCGGGCCGATGAATTAGGGGGAGCCAATGGACCTGGGTACAAAGCAGAGCCCAAGTTTCCCAAAGGTACTGGGACGAATCCCAGCGAGGTCATCGAGACATCAAGCCATTCCATCCTGTAGGCAAACGATGACAAAAGGGGCAGGAGGTTGGTTGGAGTATGAGTCGACTGCACTAGGGAGGAGGACGAGGTGGACGACA